>JAHWFO010055510.1:1230454-1334453 GCA_023313115.1 Rhysida immarginata | reverse complement strand
CCAAACACAAATTTCAAAACTCCAAATTAATACTCCAAACACAAATTCCAAATTTGTCAGCAAATGTTGCAGTGTAACGCTTCTGTGTTACTCATTTAGACTGTTAATGTACACTGCGAAAACATCAATAAGCGCACGAATAGTTTCTCTGGCCTCAAATCTCCTTGATTTTTTACTCTTTCCGCCTTGTCTATAATATTTTCTGAGTAACCCACGTAACAGACGTTATTGGTAAAGTACACTGTGTATTTTCATAGGCATTTTATGAATGCTTGTATAACAATCCATTTGCCTGCAAAAAATAGTTGCCATGGGTTTGTAAGTGACCCTGTAATAAAAAATATTGAAAATGTAGTTTCAAAAACCTTTTCTCCTAAATATTATTATATTAATCTCACAACCTTTTACATTTCTTAACGTCAAGCGAACAGCAAAATCTGGGCAAATCAAAGAGTATTCAAAGACCATTATTTATTTGAAAATACAATTTGCAATTCCAAACAAAAAAGGTATTAGGGAAACACACAAGAAGCGAACCGCTTTTCCTGCTATGGTTCCCTGATGTTATATCGACAGTTCTGGTATTGTTTGTTTATTATTATTTTAAAAAGATATTATATTTCAGGGGTCCTTGCTGAATTTTTGGTTCATGCGCTCAACATAATCCGCTCTTACATGGATTCGTGCGTATCCTCTTTTCATCTGATTCTTACCGAAATTTACAAATACTGCCTCCACAGCAGGTTGAAAGGATGTGACAATGGGATGTATAGACTTATTAGTCACCCTTTCAATAACGCTCCATCCAGGGGATTAAGATCTGGACTCTAATTGAGCTCTTGAACTCTTTGAATGATGACTGGAGTCCTTGCGTTCTTATCCTTCGAATGAGTCGCCCTGTTGGATTAACAGAGAACATTTCTCAGACTTTTCTGCGGCTTCGTAACTTCATGCGATGTCGTAAACAGTGAATCTCGGATATCCAAAGAAAAGAATGATCTCGGTCACCGAGCAGTGCTTCAGTTATCGCTGCTCTACGATTACATTCCGCGTAGGTTCTCAATAAAATGGTCATTTTAAGATTATAAAATTATAGATGAAAAAATCGGAAAGAAAATCCCACAGCCTGGGATCGAACCAAGAACCTTCTGCTCACCGTGCAGATGCGCCAACCAATTGCGCCACCGTGGACATGGAAGCATTACGCTATCTACATGTCCTTAGGGCTGGTTGGAGCAGTACTCAGTTCGCGGGCTGGGACTATCTTTCCTACTGCCGTATAATCGTTAAATATTAATATATGAAAGGTCTTAAGAGGATTTTTTTTTATAAAAGTTTATAAAAGATTATAAAAGTTTATCACGTGTGCTTACCCCCCAGAGCCATCTACCGTGTGCAGCAAAATTTATCTATGGCAAAAAAAATTCGAATAAACTTTTGTCCAGATTTTTCTTGCGCACGTGATGTATACAGGGTATTTAAAAACATGACTGCAGCGGTTTGACAAAACCTTTGCAGTGGGTTTCTAGTTTTCTTCATTTCTTCAAATATTACGTCAATCATTACGTCATCTCACATCACGTGTTACTTGAAGAAGAGTTCATTTATTGTGTGATAGTGCCTATTATTAGAACTTTTAATTCTTGCCGTGTCAGGTATTGAGACACTTCAGAGCACTTTTAAAAAATTAATTAAAAACAACAAATAAATGGTTTATAGGTAATTGATTATATCATTACATTCCTTTAGAAATGAACTAAAAGACGGAAATATACTTAAGCGTATAGAAATGTAACTTTTAGAGCAAACCCCCTCATTTTGTGGCTAACATTGTCAATTACTAGTGCGTTTACCTTAATCCCTTATTATTAATTATACATGTATCTAAAAATTTGTAATTTTTTAAAACTTAATGCAGTTGAGCGTAGGGAGAAAGATAAATTTTCACATATCGACTGCGAATTTACAACACGGGTTAAGTCAACTTGGCAGAAAAATGCAACAAGGGCTTAATCAGAATGCAGAAAATGGCAACAGGGGCCAATTCAATTCGCAGAAAATAGCAACTCGTGCTAACTCATTCTGCAGAATTTTTTCAAATAGGGCTAACTCAAAAAAGACTTTTTTAGGAAATGAGTTAACCCCATTTGATACCACCTCTGCATTTTTAGTAAGCCCGTGTTACCTTTATCTACCCCTGTTGCCATTTTCTGCATTCTGATTAAGCCCATGTTGCATTTTTCTGCAAAGTTGACTTAGCCCGTGTTGTAAATTCGCAGTCGATATGTTTCTGACATCTATTGCGACTTTGGAAATTCATTTATTCTTTGCATAAAACTGTTGCTTCGAATTCGAGAGGCTATTCCTTTGATCAAAAACAAATCTTACTTTGAGCTTTCATATTTCCAAAAAAGGTCATTTCTACAGAAAACATACAAGAAACATGATGAATCTTGTGAATCTCAATATCTTTAAGGTCTTATTCTTTCTGTTCTCTTTAATGGGTTCCACTCTGATATTTCGGCTCACCATGAATCCCTTTGGCGGCAATGTAACCCACGAGCAATAAACAAAAGAGAGAGAAGCTGCATCTTTCAACCAGAATCTAAAATGGATTACATTTAAGTGCAGAGAAATCCTTCCGCTCAAAAATGTTTAGGACTCTGTGGAAGACTAATTCAAGGAAATGTTGCTTTCATCGATCAAACGGGGGCAGCTCCGTCAGGGCGACTTGGAGCTTACAAGTTGCTTTGGTTTCCTGTCTGCGCTACTGATTACTCTTGTCAAGAAAGTTAGGAAAAGATTTGTGGTAATTCCTCTAGTATTAAATGTGATAAAGCAGTTGTTATAAACAAGTATTACAATTTGTTCAGGAAGTAAAAGTCTGAAGCTGCCAAAGCATTTTTCTAAAAATATCTTTTTTTTTCTGCTGAAAAGGAAAATAGAATTTTAAGCTCTTGGTAATGAAATGTATAAAACAATATTAACTCAATAATTATATTAAGCTTAAAGGTTTTAAGTTCTGATGTGCACATTTTTTAAATGCACAAATATTAAGAGTAACTTTCTCTAACTTTATTATATTTTCTCTTATTAAGTTATTTTTTTCTAATCAGTTAGGTAGTAGTTTTATTCTCTCGCATAATACTGAAGGTACGCTTTATTTCTGAAATGCTACAAACTGATTTCAAATGATCACAACTTTCCGGCAATTTAAAAATAAAACATGTTTCCCACTCAAAAGACGGCTAACAAAAATATGTTTTCAACTGAATCCCGTTTTCTCACACTGAAAACTCCATGTAAGCCTATTTTATGTTCACTTATGTTCTCAAAATGCCAATAACTATATTAAATATAAACATTGCATAAAATCCTCTTGACTTACAAGGTCTTTCAAATATACGAATTTTCAGTCAGAAGTAAGAGTGTTGCTGAACTCATGAAAAGATTTATAAAAATGTTTACAATCGATGCCGAAAACCAATTCTGATAATGTTTGGAATCTCTTTGGTCAGAATTTCATCTTCAGTCTAGAGGAATCTAGCAAAACTACAAATTCACTGTCACGAAGAAGGTATTTTGTGAGTCTGCTCGCATCGCTAAGTTTATTATCCATCCATACAGTCTTACTAAAATCTAAAATCTGTCTGTGTGCCCCCCCCCCCCTTTATAGACTCGATCCCTGTAAAAGTTATCACACACAACCTTTCGTTAGTTTGTGAATTGTTCTGGTCGTGTAGGAATCGTTAGGGGGATATTAGAGAGTTAGTTTTTTTTTTCGTTACGAGAAATATTTCTTACGAAAACGAAAAAATTTGACGTCACTTCCGTTAAAGTTAGACGATTCTCGTAAATTACGAAAAAAATTCACGAAAAAATTTTTCGATCTCGTTGGCAAATGTCGATTGCGTAACGAGATCCTTGTTCATGCGCAGTTTGTGCATAGCGAGAACATCCGGCCAAAAATTCTCCATCTTAGTTCTCTCGCTTAGTCAGGTGCCAGTTTGCCCCTTGTTATCCGCCAACATGAGTCAGTTAGCAATCAGTTATCACCCTCAGTGATATATTTATGGAAAATGGAATCCCTTTGAGTACTTTTTACTCCGCCTACAGTAATACAGTTGAATTTAGCGTACTTGCTATATTTCCTAACATTAAAAAAAAAACTTCCCTTTCTGACAGTAGATGGCGCGACTTGTACCCTAGAATTATATCTCGTTGATTATTTCGATTCGCATTCGATCCGAAAATAAAAACAAGATTGCCGATTTGCCGTTAACGAGAAATTGTTACACGAGCACACAGCGTGAATATTTCGTAATTGATTTCTCGTAACGTAAAAGAGCTAACTCTCTTTTGGTTTCAATTTCGGTGTTTTTCCCCCCTAAAATTTCTTTTACAAAAAAAAATCAGCTTTGCTGCTTTTCAATAGAATTTTGGTAGAGTGGAAGAGTTTCTGACACTATCTTTTGCTTTTACAAGGGTTTTGTTTACGATAATGGGTAATTTCTTACGAATGCGTGCAGAGAAATAGCAACAACGACTGCAAGCGTCCAACTGCCTTGAGAAACGTTTCTGGAGTGCAAGGACGATGTTTTCGTCACTGTAAATGAAGTTTTGGCTGAGACGGCAAATTTGAAAAGTTCAAAAGCGTACTGTAAATTACTCCCTGTAATTAAGAAAAGATAGTTAAAGTTTTGAAAGCCTTAATTCAAAGCACTTTCTATGTTGCCTTTTAAACGAAGACCTGTTGTGGAAGCGTTAATATTGAAGATGGTTCAGAACTTTCCGTTTATTTAAAAACATTCTGCGAATTTTTTTTTTCTCAAATAAATTTTGTATTACACACAAAAGTTTGTTTTTTCCACAAGTTTTCAATTTAAAATTTGAAATTAAATATAAATTTCGCAATTTCTATGAACTAAAAAATATTTCACAATTTCTTTTCCCTTTTTTAAAACGAGACTTAACTCTCGTGATATCTAAAGTGGCTGTAATTTTGATATGGTGGTCGGTGAAATTCTTTGGAAGTGAAGTTTCAGATATTGTAATTTTAGTGTAATTATCGATGGCAAGTGACTTTCGCGTTTTTTTTTAGTGCACTCGTCAGAAACTTTTCGTAAAATCACAACTTTCCAGTAGTCACATCGGAAACTTGGGCTAAGTCCGTTGTTAAATTTCCTGGAAATTTTTTTTAATTAATTTTAAGTTTATAACGTAACGTTAAGGAAAAAAGGAAAGAAATGAAAATGACAGAGACAAAAGAAATAACAAAATGAAAAAATAAAACACAACTTTCAGGTTGCTCGCTTTTACAAGTTGACTAACAAGGTAATTACTAAGTGTACGGCGCACTCTTTGTTTGTCCTCAAGCATAACTTGAAAGCGATTGCTTTTCGCGGAGGCAGTAGCGGTAGTGAGGACCAAAAAAAAAATAAAAATAAAAGAAAAATATAAAAGCGCCAAACTGGAAGCAAAATCGTCAAAGCAGGTCGTCAAAGAATTGAGGTTAGGGTAGTGTTATTAACCACAAAACCTATATTTTGCTAAACAATTATTTGTCTCGAAATAATTTATAAGATGAGGTAAGCATCTATGAATGTTATCTTTATTTAAAAACAAAGTTTGTTTAGAAACTTGGAAATCCATTCAATTGTCGTCTGCTGCTCCGTCGTAGTTCCATTCTTTTCAGGTGAAGTGGATTCGTGCGTATTGTAGAGTAATGCTTATGCGAGATGATTTTTTTCATCAAAGATGATTCTATTTTTTTATTCACAGAGAACAGTCCTGTAGTTTATTAAAATACATTTTTTACTCTGCCAAGCAAGCAAAATGAATGTTTTTGAATTTTCAGTGCTAAATTCAGACACTATTCGTTTTCATTTTAAATTCTCTATTTCTTCTTATCAGGAGTTTTTATTATCTTAAAACGTTTCTTTGTGAGTGGTTCGAATTAAGGGTTACAAAAGATCGTTCACTCCGTAGTAATCGAACGGATAAATGATTCTGAAGTTAATATTTGAAGTGTTTTACGTTTAACATTCACTCTAAAGGACAGTTTTTATGTGAACAAGATAGAAGTTGGAAGAAGCATATTAAAATATCGGAAACACATTCCGTATGAGGCTTAAGTACAGGGTAATCCAAAATCAGGAAAAAAATAATAATTAAATAATTAAAAAAATAATTCGCACACGAATGCAGATAAAAAGATTCTGTTTGCAAATAAACGATTGAATTGAAACCGGATTTTTTCCCAGGAGAATAAAATTGATGCTAGAATCGTTTGGTTTTTGAACAGATGGCGTTGTTGATGTCAGTATATGCACATTTTCCGACGGTGAGATACCGTATTAACTTTGGATGAGACGGAACTATCGCTGTCTTCTTCCGGAATAGCGTTTGCAGCGACTGCTACTCTTTTTATACCGTCTGAAAATGTACATAAACTGATGCCTGTAACCTGACAACGCCCTCTGTTGGTCAAAAGCCGAACAATTCTAGCAATAATTTTTTTCCTGAAAAAAATCCGACATCATTTCAATCGTTTCTGTGCAAACAGAATCTTTTTATCTGCATTCGTGTGCGATTTATTTTAAAGTTTTCCCTGACTTTTGGATCACCCTGTATACAGTATATCTAGTATACAAATTGTTAAAAAGACAGACACAATTCTAATTACTCGAAGACAAATTTAACAGTTTGTCTGTTTTGAAGACTAAACTTTAATGACGTTTTCTGGTACCACAAGTTTATTAAAATTGCCGTTTTTAAATCAGATTTTTAGAGAAATATAAATCATTCAGAAATAGTTGAATAAATCTCGCATGAATGCAATTATCTTATCAAGATATAGTTTTACTGATGGCCACTTCGGAAAACCGAAATCCTTTCCCCATCTATCGTCATAAGTTGGAAGAAATCACTTTAGGGAGACGAAAGGAAGGAAAGAAATTTATTAACGTTGCCGAGAGGGAAACGACTTGACGGACAGTGATTCGGAGCCCATCACTTTCAACGGATGGTGAGCTTAGAAGTCTCGATGATGGCTTCAAACTCCAGCGGAAGTTTTCTTCTTGAAACTGCCAAGCTTCACAAATTTTCTAGGAATAATAGCTGCGAGTGCGTCAACGTCAGGAGAGTCCACGAAGGATTAGTAACCATGGAAACGGAAAAAAGGATTAATTTTTCGAGCTTGGACAGGAAACATAGGCAACGAGGTCAAATTCCGGGTTTTCATCTCAATGACAAAATGGCACCGCGATGGCTGCTCGGTCTATTTGCTCGCGAAAAACAAGCTGATGTAGCGCCAAAGTGGGGAAGAAGAAGTCATTGAAAGGTCAAAGATGGAGATGAGTGAAGGTTGTATAATGAAATCAACCGCTAATGGATCTTTTCTTCTAATGAAGAACAGGTGTGTGCATGTATGGGTGTGCGTGTGTGCTTGCGCGCGCCTTAGTTAATGATTATAGCGTTACCATGGCAGAGTTGTTCGAAAGTGCTTCAAGAATTACGAAAAGAGCAAGTTAATTTTTTGTAGAGCCCAGTATAAACTTTCTTTAGTAAATAAACAAAATATTACTGCTGTATGTTCTGTCATGCCAAAGGGTTCTTTAAAAATTAGGCATTATAGAAATTATATAATTATGTTGTTATTATATAGAAGTAATAATAATAAATTAAATTTTAGAAGATAATACATTTTCTGAATGAAATCCTTAACAGTGAAGAAATTCCTTCTTTTTCCACTAACAAGGAAACTACACGAACATGTATCTCACAGTTTCACACCAAACAGAAGTATGTAACTTATTATCTAAAGCTACTATCGATGCTTGCAAATCAAGATAATGCTAAATTGTGTTTCTTACAAAATAAATCGAGAAAACGTAAAAATTTGAGCAGATATAGCCATACAAAGACTCCATTATTAAATGGTGTGTTAAAGTATGTGGATTATTGCGCTCTCAACTTCTTACACACGAATCCACTTCACATGAAAGCAACGCTATCGCTTCCTTGGTATGCTTGCGCGTAAAAAATAAATAAATAAATAAATAAATAATAAATAAATAAATAAATAAACGCGTCATACAACTACGTGTGCGTCCCTTGTAAGTTTTAAATGACGATTCGTTGAAAACATATTGGAGTAAATCTAGAAAATACATTGCACATAGGGTTGTTAGACATCTATGGTAATAAGTTACAGAGGGCCAGAAAAGGTGGAAAACCCCTTTCGCCACAATGGAGTGTCTTTATGAAAAGTGCAGTCGTATAATTTGAGGCGCAGCGCTGAGGGTAATTGATTCCAGACAGATATAACTGCATGTGGAAATTTTCTGGAGGTCAAGAAAGACACAGGAAGAGGAACTTCAATTATGAACAGTATTGGGCACCGGTGCAAAGCTAATCTTTTACAAAAGAGATAGGGTGATCTGCACATCTTAGAGAGTCTACTATTTCTGAGGTGAGAGCGATATTTTGGACATTTTATATTGCAGGTAGATTGTAACGACAGCAAACTTGGGTTACAGAGTCCATTTTTCTTAGTTTGAAAGCGATACAAATTATGCGGTTATAAGCAGTGGTGAGTCGGGAGGTTACAGATGGTAGCGGCGGACTAGAAGAGGGCACTGTAGGATAAGCTGGTAACAATGGTAACATAAATAAATTGACGTCACATAGATATGGCAGCACAGGATCTAATACGTTTTAGTAGGCAGTTTTAACGGTTAAGGGTAAGTATTAATTGGTAAATTTGTTCTCTAAACGAGAGATGGTTGTAAAAAATGATTCCTAAAATTTTGATAGTAGATTTAGAACAAATAGTGAAAAATTTTGTTTTTGTACGATTTAGACTTAGTTTAAATACGACTGTTCTAAGTATATTACATCCGAATCGATTGTTTGGGTAACACATACAAAACACTCAGCTGTTTCAATTTTCATGCCCTGCAATGTTTTCGCTAGCGTTTGAGCGCTATGCAGGAGAGTTTGGCAATACCTTTTTGGTTGAAACATTCATATAAGAACCTATAGTTGCGCGAAGAATCTATTTATACATAATTCTGATTAGAATACCGCTAAATTGAGAGTTCAAGCGAAGTCACAGGTGCTTACATGAGGAGAGGACTTTCGAGCCCCATATTGTGAAGATCTGTTGTCATAGAAAGTGATGGGTGGGTTCTGCAGAGTGTGATTTCGCTTCTTTCTCAAAGCTGGTAGGAGATTCTGTCCACAAAATTAGTGCAGTACGTATGGTACGGCAAGCGTTAAAATATTGGGTTATTTTTTAAGTAGTGACCAATAATTGAAATTATTTCGCTTAGGCTGCTTTCCATGAGCCTGCGGTTCTTAACATTATAGCAGACACTAAGACACCCCCCCCCCTTACAAAATAGGTAGAACCTATTGGAAATTCGCAAACATTGTGTACGATTGTGGAAATTGTACAAATTTGGACTTTATTATATTCCCATCCATATAATTAAAAATTAAATCCACATTAAAAATTAAAAAATTAAATTAAAATTTAAAAAAATTGCCATTCTTCAGCAAAACAAATGCTGGAATCTATTCCCCTAATGTTAGAATGAATTTTTGGCCTGTGTCAGTGTTAACTCTAGATATAGTTTCAATTAACGCAAGAGCAATTCAGTATAATTAACTAAATTTTGTGATTACGAAAATTAATTAAGAATGTCCCAAATATTACTAACTGTAAAACTGATTAAATTGCATTCCAGCTACGAGATCAAGAATGTACAGAGAAAAATGAACCCAAAATTGCAACCCAACACCGCATAGATATAATTTTTAATCGAAATCAGAAAACAGAGAATTCGAAGAATGTGCCTTTTAATTTTAAAACTCACAAATGATTCAGTTTAGAAAAAAAATCGTTGCCTAATCGTCTTGGTAAACATGGCCCAAGAACGGGTTCAAGGATTCGCGTTTTGATGTTACCAAAAAATTTTCAAGGAGGAAAAGGTTGGTATCACCCATTGCCTCTTCGGGGACAGAAATTTCTTCATCATCGTAAAGGGTTGTAGGCAATGTCTAATCGGAGCATCAGTAGACGTCACAGCGCTATTTAAGTTGCAAATGCTGTTGCAGAACGGGGCATTCGTCAGCTCGTTCGCACCCACGCAAACCTTATTGGATCCGAATGACTTTCGGAGAGCGCTGGGGTATAGTGGAGTGTTTCGTTCTCCAATCGACTTTTCTTTAATTAAATCCAAGTCTCTTTCGCCTTTCCTTGTATATTACTCTGCAACCTATCTCGAGAGAACCAAATGCTGTAATCCCATATTTTTTACTTTTTTGGTCATTCCATTCGCTATCACGCTGAGGCGATTTTTTTTGTGAATTCGAGTAAATAATCGATTTGGGAAAGGGAAAATTTACAAAAACACACACACACAAACACACACAGACACACACACACACACACAAACATAGAGAGAAAGAGAGAGGAACTCATTCTGTGCTTTTCTTGCGAATTCATTTCCAGAGCAATTAAATGAGGATTTCATTGGTCGTGACTGGGAAATCAGCGTTGAATGAATGTTCACGTAATAGAAGTTGTCTTTTTTCCCTCTGCACGCTATGCAAAGTCAAAATTAAAACTTTGGGCAATTGATTCCCAGACTTACATTTCCTGTTCTTTACTTTTAGCCTGATAAGAAAGAGCTTGAGGATATATTTTGAATTTTAAATCAGTAGAAGAGCTTATCGGCACGTGAATCATTATAAACCTATTAGACTGACATGGAAAAAATCTTTTAATCAATACAAAATGAAATCGTTTTTATCTTATATACACAAAAAGTTGGTTGTCGCATTTTCATTGCATAAAGATATCTCTTAAAGTAAAGATCCTCAATGTGCGACACTGCAATTTTATGCCACTCTTATCTAAGTCAAAGATTTAGAAAGCCAGAAGTTAAGTATCTCAATAAAACAAGGGAAAAAGCCAAAAATAAAGTCTTCTAGAATTTCTTCGATATTTTGCATGCACAAACAAGACAGCACATGATATTGAATAATTTGATGACTCCGAATCCATTTTTGACAGTCATTTCAAGTTTTCACACAAAATGCTGATTTCTATTTTAACAGTATTTTACCTACTTGAAAAGAGCCCTAATGAGAAGTTATGCTTTCTCTGACATGGCTAAAACTTTTTTGGCAATTTCAGGACTGGTAATTAGAATTTTTAGTTTTAATTTTTTAACTGCTTTTCAAAGATCAGTTAGGCCTATTTAGGTAGGTTAGATTAGATATTCGTTCTGAGAATGTAAAAACATGGATTTTCTGCACAGGCATTCGTTCAAATATTGGAGCCATAAGTAAAGAGGAAAAGGAGCGCTTCCACCTGTATACCATTAAGACCCATGTACCCAGAGACAGATAGAAGATAAACATGATAGTGCTTTATCGCATGACTGATTTTATCGCCGTTACTGAAGAAATTCAAAGAAACGAAAATGTCTACCTTATAATTGGGGAGTTAAACTGTTATTAGTCTGTGCTTAACAACAATGAATACATTTTTGTATTAAGTCCTGTTATACTATTTTTTTCTCTCCAGTAAGTTCAAAATCTACTGTAAACTTGTGTGAGTGATCTTTATGAAAAAATGTAACCTGATACGTAGTATATGATTGTATATTTTAAAGCATATCCTTAAAGTATGTAGATATGAAACTGAGCAATTTTTTTTTAATTTTAATGGTTTCCCTTTGTTATCATTTTTTTTTAGAAAGTGATTACATCTGAATGTTAAAATTTATTATTTTCTCCTATTTCTTGATAAGAATAAGATTTCAAAATTGGCATCGTGAACAGTTGTGAATTCCTTTTATCACCGAATATCCCAACCTTCTTAAATTTCATTTGAAGAAAATGAAATTTATTACATACTTTCAATGCTAATTCTACTAAGGCAATATTTTTTTTTTTTACATTTATAGATGTCAAACCTAATAACATAATGAATCCTAAACGAAACTACCATTTCATTTAGCGAGTTATAACGGTCTTAATCCTTGTCTTGTCGAGAACTCCAAAACCAAACCTTAAATATGACTAAGCTTTACAGTATTTATGATAAGAATAGCAACCGATTTCGTTAAAACCACTCTTTTTCCGTTCAATTCTAAACTGATAACAATAGTCAACACACATTTTGTAACTAAAACCACACATAATGTTCTTAGTAGTAATTTGTATGTAGAATCTGAATCTGCTTTTAGATTTTTTTTTTATCACGTCACGTTTCCAAGTTATGCACATCGAGACTTCTATGTTAAAGTAATGGATGTGAAGAGAAGCGGCTACAAGCTACAATGTTAAAGTATCCATATTTTGGGGCCGCAAGGAAATTTACCAGGCCCCAAACTCTGAATGATTTAAAAATGTTTCATTGTAAAACAAGAAAGCTGTGCGTGCTAGAGAAATTTAAAAATTATATTCGTAATCAGCAGAAAAAATACCACCAAAAATCACCCACTTTCATTTTGTTACAAGAAAAATCTTAAATTTTGTTGGCCAGTGTAATTAAACATGAATAGAAATGCAGCATCAAAGAAAACAATCGGCCACCCGAGATGATTGAGTGTCATTTTTAAATAAATTCTGGAAATCATTCTCCTGTAAAGGTAAATTTTTATCTATAGATTATGAATCCGATAACAGAGTAAATGCGTACGCTCACTATAAAAACTGTCGAAAAAGAAGCTGTAAAGATCATCGGCGATATATCTAAACAACGTATCATCCAGATTAGAAGTGAGGGAATCTATTGATTTATTTAGGTTATGTTTGGAAAGATTTTTTATTTACTTTTAATCTGACGTTCTTTATCCTTAAATTTGCTTAAATAAAAGAATTTACGGGAAGGGAGCTAAGTTCTTCTCTATTTCTCCACTGAAGAGTAACAGCTATTCATATGCCAATGGCAACAAGAAGACGATTCTTTAAATGAATTAATTACTGTATTAGGTTATCAATACTTTAGAAGCCAGTAAACAAGAAATTCTAAACAATTACTGAAATAAATTTCATGATCAGAGCAATTTTTATTTGCCTTATCTTAAAACATCGCTTTACACAAAAGTAGAAATTTGAAACATAATCTTTATACTTGTACGTCTATTAAAGATGCAGTATTCATTTATAACTTATATTCAAACTTAACGGCTTTACAGGCATACGTGAAACTATATTCTATATTTCTCGTGAGCTTTTGACTTAATTCCTCTGATTAATAGGATAACTTCAATGAACTGACAACGATACCAATTCATTATATTGGGCAATGAATGCAATTCGCTGAACTTTCATACGAATTAGTTTTATACCCATCGGAAAACGAACAGCTAATGCCCTCGTACTATTAACCAATCTAGGTGAGTTAAAGGTCATCAAGTGAATAACTTGAAATTTTCGTATAATTTGCTGCAGGAGCTGATTCATTGAATCTACACTACATTATTTGTAGCTTCTCTGAAAGTAACTAGACAAAAATTTAAATGTGAATTTTTTATATAATTCAATTATATCAAATTAAAGTAAACGAATGTAAGAAGAGGATAGATAACTATTAAAGAACGTCGATTCTTTTCGTCATAAATGATAGTGTATTATAAATATACCTCTATCTTTGAAAACGATAAATATGTTCATGATAATGATGGTTTGGTATTTTTAGCACATTTTCTATATATTATGTGATCGGTTTGTCCAGCTGTCCGTCCGTCCGTCTGTAGACAATCCCACAATTCATTGCGTTGCATGTATTGAATTGCATGTATTGCAATCTCACAATTCATTCAATCATGTGTTGAATTGCTGGAAGAAACGAATTATCCTCGCATTTGGTAAAACGCGTGTTGAGAACATGGGTTCGGTTCTGCGCGTGCTCTAAACGTTAATGAGATGGTGTGCGTGCAGGATGCACGTGTTTGACGATTATTAAAAGGGCAGTTCGGTCCCTAAATCAAGAGAATTTTTTTATTCCTAGGGAGCTTAGCATTTATTACGATAACTTGAAAACGAATTAACTTTTTCACAGTCTGTTTTCACCAATCCATTAAAATGGGACAGAGTACGCAGAAGTACGAACGTGAGATAGCAGGAATAAGTACGTGCTCTAATAGCACGTGCTTTAATGGTACCATTATGATACCCTCTTAAACATTTCCTATAACAAGATATGGCATGTAATATATCAAACAAATTGTCACAACATATCATGAACGAATATAAAAGAGTAACTAGTGATAGCAAGTATCGGTCTAATGGCACGTGTACGTGCAAGGATGTCTCATGAATGAATATAACGGTATATAGTGATGTCTCAATTGTTTAGTAGTACGTGTTTTAATGGTACCAAGTGGTACCATTGGAACTTTCAATGCTAAGATATGGCATGTAATATATCAAACGACTCGTAACAACGTGCCATGAGTGACTATCACGAGAAAATAATGATAATGGTTAACAGTTTAGTAGCACGTGCCCTAATGGTGCCCTATGGCATGATATGGTACCATTGGAACTTTCAATTCTAACACATGACATGTAAATATCAAACGACTCGTAACAACATGTAATGAGTGAATATCATGAGAAAATAATGATAATTGTTATTGGTTTAGTAGCACGTGCCCTAATGGTGCCCTATGAAACCATTGGAACTTTCAATGCTAAGATATGGCATGTAATATATCAAACGACTCGTAACAACATGTAATGAGTGAATATCATGAGAAAATAATGATAATTGTTTTTGGTTTAGTAGCAAGTGCCCTAATGGTGCCCTATGAAACCATATGGTACCATTGGAACTTTCAATGCTAAGATATGGCATGTAATATATCAAACAACTCGTTACAATGTGCCAAGAGTGAATATCACGTGTAAATAATGATAATTGCATTGGCTTAGTAGCACGTGCCTTAAAGGTGCCATATGATACCATATGGCACCATTGGAACTTTAAATGTTAACATATGGCATGTAATATATCAAACGATCGTAACAACGTGCCATGAGTGAATATAACGAGTAAATAATGATAGTGGCAATTGGTTTTGTAGCACGTGCCCTAATGGTACAATACAGAATTTATAGAATTTTTAATGCTAAGATATGGCGTGTAATATATCAACCAACTCCTTACGCGTTATTAGATCTTTTGTTATCCATAGCTTATTTGAATCAAGAGTATAGTACTCTTAGGCTTAATGGTATCTAAAACTCATTACTAATTAATTTAATAGTAGTTAATCGCTTGCTTCAATAAGACTTTAGTAATTTAATATGAAAATCTAATAGATGCTTACACATAACGCTTCAGCAATTGAGGCTCACTTCGTTTAACATTATGTGAGAATTCTTATAAATTAAAGAACTTTTATTTTTTTAAGTGTATGAGGAATAACTTCACTCTCCATTTACCTTTCATTCTTCAAGTTTATTCTTTTAAATTCTCTCTATACGTTAGCCTGTTTAAATAGTAATTTACAATTTAGTTTTCATATTTATTTATTTACTCTCAAGTGTTTTAAAATGTTGGTTAATTCTATATATCCATGTACGATGCTATAACAAGTAAATGTGCTCCCTTTATCCGCTTTGGCGGTAAAATCATTCTTGTTTGGTATTAACGTCCTTTTCAACTGCCATGGTCATTTCAGGATGGCGTTATAGGGGCCGCAAATTTTGCCTCGCAAGGGTTCTTTAACGTGCAGCCGGCAAACGACTACACGGGACCAACGGCTTTACTTCCCTTCCGGAGGAAGTGCGTGATCTCAAGATTTCCCCCCTGAAAAAATCCTCGTCGTCCTCGGCCGGGATCGATCATGATCGATCACGTAACCCCTGAGCAACCGAAGTCGATCATGATAATGAAAAACTGGCTGTTTAATAAGAAGAACGCGATAAAGAACCTATATAAGAGAAGGGTGATTTTTAATAATTTAATTATAACTCTTTTATTAACAATTAAAAAAGGCGATTTATTTATTTAATTTGATTAAAGAAACTAGTTTACCAGATTCAGAGAACATTTCAAAAGATGGTTTGTTCGAAGTTGATAGCTAAGTTGGTTAACATTGTAAAAATTTATTATCATTCCCGTATAATTCACTTTAATATAACTTTAATAGCTTTCTCTTGTTTAACCAAACTTCACCTGTCAAATATACTCTTATTCAGCCTTGAATTCATTAATGCAAACAAATATTTCAAGATGTATTATGGATTGTAACTTTGAAAATCGTTTCTTTGGATTTGTGCGATTACAGAAATTGAAATTAAATAAAATTTCGCGTGATGGAATTTTATGGACATCATAAATTTTTAAGGAAAATTAGTTTTTAAATTTCTAATGACTGTATGAACTTGATTTATTCGACTGTTGTTTATAAATTATCCAAACGAAAGAAGAACTATCTTTCCTTTTTTATTGCCTTGTTTTATCGACTGTGCAGAACGAACGACGTGACAATATATAATCGGAAGCTATGTATCACTCCCTTCTTGCAATAGATTCTTTAAAAAAAGAAGACACACAACCCCCTTTTTATCTCTGGGATTTCTTTTTTATTTTCTCCTAGTCAACGCGGTGTATCTGTTTTTCTTCTCTTTTCTTCCCTTGGGATCGGTTCGTTTTCAACGGGTACGGGGTCGTGGACACGGCGGTGGTGCTCGTCTTAAATCAAGGCGGCGGGGCCGTTCATCAACTCGGCAACGGACGCGGACGAGTAAATCTCTTGGCGGGAAAATAAAAGGCAGTTTCCTTTCGAGACAACTTGCGCCATCTACAGTCAATTTTATCGGGTTTTAGCTCCGCTTCCGGTGCATAACCTTTCACCTTTGATATCCCGGAGACGCGTTATTTTCTTCTTTTGCGCGTAAACATCGGAGAAAGTATCCTGTTGTTGCCTCTTCCTTCGGTGAAACGAATGGCGCCTGATGGGAATTAAATAGATTAGTTTTCCTTTCAGTGTAGATTACACTGGAAAGTATTGGATTCGCATTGAGAGTAATCGATTTGGAGAGTTAGCATTAAAGTTAATGCCATCAAATGATATCACGGCATGGGGCTATTGGCTTTGCAAAATTAGATGTGAAGTATTAGAATATTCATTTTCACACTCAATGGAAAATTAACTTTGAAATTTGTTCAACACGCACTGTATCCAGCACAGGAAGGCTAAATTAGATTGTATTTTTAAAAACTTTCTTGAGGAATTTGATGGATTTTATAATCAATGGTATATTTTTAGCTGATGAAGTCCAAAAAAAAAAAAAAAAAAAAAAGATCTGCTTAAATAGATCACCTGTATCTTTGTCCGGTACAATCCTTGAATAAAATCATAAAAAGATAATTTTTTATAATTTATTTGCAAATATCATTGGCTGCATGCTAAATATGGCAAAACATCCAAAAATAAAGTTAAGAACATATCCATGTTCATTGTAAATTCCCTACAATGAAAGTCAATGAAATTCTTTGATAGTGGAGACATTTCAAAATAATTATCCGAAGAATTTCCATTCTATAGAGGTGGAAAAAAGTCCAAAAAATGAAAGTGTTTTCCATAAAGGTAAATGATTTGTACCATAACAATAATTATAGGAGAACAACAATGGAACTGTTCCTAGGAGACAAAGGTATCCACATAACAAAAGATGGCGTCTACCATAGATAATGCGCAATGCCTAATATGGCTTGTCGAAACAAAATCATCGATCACTGTCACTGCTTAAAAAGCTTTCCAAAAAGGTTTTAATTCAAACATTAATCGAAATTTTATCTGGTGGTGTTTATCGTAACTTAAGCCTGTATCTCCTCTGAACAGTGATCGAGATTCTGTGATACTTTTGATACTCTTTCGCTGATTTTTGATGGAAACATACGCACGTTAGACTGACTGTCCATCACTGCCCCCCCACCCCTAGTCTCCAGAAATAACATCATGTGACTTTTCCATATGGGGATTTGCGAAAGGCACCGTGTTTAGGCCATCATTAATTCTCTTTTATGTGAAATCAAGCGCAATTTCGGAAACGTCTGTATAGATTGATAATAGATGACAGAGATTGATAATGAAAGATCTTTACAATTCTCATTGCCTCAATTCGCCATGATAGTTTTAAGCGAATCACTACCCCCTTTATAGAGTATTTAATTTAATTAAAAATTGAAACGGTCGATGAGAACAAAGGCCGCTTCACACTTTCCTTCATTTGAAAGTCCAACTTATCATCTTTGTAAGACTTCAGGTCGATTAAGGCCAAACATTGATTTAGCGAGTCACTTGCAATGAATTGAAGTGGATATTTTGGTCAACATCTATCTCTTTTGGTTATAGACTGTGTGAAAACAAGTTCGGGGCCGAAGAGAATTTTATTTTATGTCTTATTTTGTCCTGTTTTGATAATGAAGATTCTGTTATACTAGTAGTATTCGGCCGGTAGGAATATACATGTATTCTGTCCTTTGCAGCTTTTTAAAGAAATTGCATATTTTAAGACATTGTCAGGAATTGCAATTAATTCATATTCTTGCGGTCTATTCCAACTTTTTTTTTATTAAGAGTTATCTTAATAAAATTAAAATGGTCGCTACGAAGTTCTTTGTGTCTTATCATTTTCTCGTCTTTTAAACAGTAATAGAAATTTCATTGAAGCATTCTAAAATTTAGAAGTCCTCATAACTAGTTTTCCTTTAAAGTTTGTCCTTAAAACTTGAGCGAAAGCTTTTGTGTTTCTGCTTTAAGTTTTATTCTCACGTTTTTATGTTGAAGCAACATTCTCTGGGGAATTGAGGGATTTTAACATTTTTGAGATGGGGTCTTGGAGAAAAGGGGAACTTTATGTAGAACGGGGCAAATGCGACAGTTTTAAAAAGCAGGCCCTTCCCCCTCCAAGAGTTGAAGGGTGGGGAAAAGTCCCTCGACAGCCGTCTTTTAACATAAACAACACAATCGCCCTTTTATTCATCGTGTGCTTTTGTTAAGTTTTATAGCTAAACCTTAGAATTTATGGTCTGTAGCGATCGTTTTCAACATTCCATTTATTTGTCTGCATTCATTGTTCTTTTGAGTGAATTTAAAATAGTTCTTAAACTATTCGTGAACTATTTACACAAAACGAGTAAGTTTAAGACGATCTGTATAAAATATATTGTTTTATTATTTTTTTTACTTAGAGTTGCTATTGCCAATGTTTCTCAAGTTTTTACTTCTTAGAACAAATTTGCGTATTATTAGTTCTAAAATGATGTACTCAACAGTTGTGCTTTAGTCTCTAGAAGTCTGAAGGCACCAACAGAGAAGTTCAAAAAGTAGGCTTATTGGCTTATTGTAAACGTTAACATACGGCATATGTTAACGTTTACATTTGTATATGTTAACTGCTGAAACACATTCTAAGAAGTTCAACTATATACAAATTGTCAAGATAATCTTAGATAATCTTATCCATTCCATAAAACTAGATTTCAGTATTTAGCGCCAACATTTATGAAAATTTTCGGTCTTTATGGAGGACGGGGCAGCAACGATCAGGAGAAATCCTGAATCCCGGGGATGACGGCACCAGTTATATGGGAAACGGGGAAAAGGGAACCACTACGATTTTGGCGAACGATTCAACGATCCTGAATTTGCGTTGTGTTAAGGATGGTAAAAGTGTATAGTGGAATTCTGGAGGGTGAACCACTACCAAATTCGCAGTGAAGGACAAGAAAGAGCAAAAAAACACCAAAAGCAAAAAAAAACATAGTTATAAATAAGACTTAAACTTAAATAACGCATCAAATAAAAAGGCATAAAAAAGCAAAACAAAACAGTTTAATAAACAAAACAAAATAACAAAAGTAAATAACAATCAACAACAAAGCAATCAATCATAATAAGCAAGTAAGCAACGACATAACATAAACACGGCTTTCAACCCACAAAGCAAAAAAAATAAAATGTTACCTAACACAGGGCGACAGTCATCCTCAGAGTACTGCTGGCTGAGCGCTCTCGTGAGCAGAGAAAGAGAAAGAAAACTGTCTGGGCCATAGATAACGCCTTTATTAGACAGAGTGAAAGTTGGATTGGGTGACCGGGATATAAAGTAGGAAACGGAGAAAACAAGAAGACGGATAAGCGAGTAAAAACAGCAAAGTACGACCGTAAAACGTAAATCGGTGCGAACTTGCCTACGATAATCTCAGCTTACCGACGGAGCTACGATGATTCTCTGGAACAGCTGATGAGGCGGAGAAAGTGAGCGAGGACTCGGCATGGGGAAGAGAGACGGCTGAGACCAAGGAGACAGAGAGGGGATCGACCAGGTGTCAAGCAAAGCCGTCCCCAAACAATGCCGAACGAGACTGGGAACCCATCCGTCTACGACAAGGCTCGAAGCCGTAAGACCATCGGCGAACGACCAATTCCGAGGTCCGATCTCGCACCAGCGGTCGCCCAGCGACAATCTCTGCCCGACCAGCGAGCGAGGTCTCACGACCTGCTCCCCTGGCCGGCCAGTCACCAACCACCTCTCCAAAACTCGGAGAGAAAATCTCTAAAACTTCATAAAGAAGCTGACACAAGTCAATCGACCAATCAATTGACAGCCAAACCCGTGTCATCCGATCCAAGCAAGAGTCACTCTCTCACAAAAGGACGAAACTAAGAAAAACGCGCTAATTAAGCTGACTCCTCTGTCCAAGAGCGGAAAAGGGCCATAAAACACATGGCAACGAAAGGCTGTTCAGCAAAGGGGAACCACCCCCGACAAGGGATCAAAGGTCTCCCGCTGAATAGCCAAGCCCTAAACAAGAAGAGAGGCTTAATTAAATATTCAGAGGGCAAAAATCCATGAATATAACGAAAAAGCTAAAATATGGAACCAAACATCAGCTCCACGAGAAAAAGCTATCAGGTGTAAATACACAGAGCGAAAAAAGGGAGGGAAGGACTGCACAATCACCATAATCTTTACGCATTATGTTTAGGAATTGTTTATAAAATGCTTATATAACAGCACATATTTAGTAAATTCCTCTTTTAGCAAAGCTTTGAAAATATTATATGAATCAAGTAATTGGATTATTAATAAAATCTTGTAAACATTCCAAGGAGGAGCTTTAGCAGTGAAGCAGAAATACATTTATACATTTATTAAAAAGAAATTAATCCCCCCCCCGAGTAAGATAAGGCAAGTAGCAGATCCTGCAGTCATCTGTTTTTACCCCTTTATCTGCACTTTTTACCTCTCCCCAATTTTTTTAATCAAAACATTAATTTTCTCGAACGTACTATTTAGAAAATGTAAAAATGCTCGTATTTTCTTTCCTTTCTCATCATTCCCAAACGTATGATATATCATATGCCATGTGTTGCAATAATTCTAAAGACCAAGTGACTACCACCCCCGCAAATCCGACCCCAATGGAACAACTGGGCCAAAACTTCTTAGTAATATAGATCTTGTCTAGAGGAATCTGAATACTGAATTTCACGCCTTTACGTACCTAAATGCACATAGATATGTTGTCCTCTCTGAATCCCATCCCCGTAATTCCAACCCCAGTGTACCAATCAAAACCAAACTAAATAGTGCAGATAGGAAGCCACATTCTGAATTTCAACCTTCTACCTCAAAAAATGTAGAAATTATGAAGGGGACGGACTGACATTATAATACCAATAAGTAGCTCCATTCTTCGGCTACTTAATAATATAGATTATGAGCACTAAAGCAGTCGTGCATCGACAAAGCGATTTCACGTGCGCGCGCCGATGTCAGTAATACTTAAAAGATGAACAGAAAGTAATAATGTATTCCTTCTTGATAAATCGATTGTTATATGACATGCCATTATCTTGATATTCTTTACACTCACTGTTTTAGCACGTGAATTCGACTTGAAGGTCCACAAAAAAATTTGAAAATTTCATACGGCCGAGTTAAGACTTTGATGGTCATATTTCTGAAAACAGAATTTAAAAAGTTAATCCTTTTTCAAGTTATCGTGCAAACGGCGGACGGCCGGACGGATAAACGTACAGACCAAGATCACATTCTTATAAGTAGCTTTTATGCTAAAGCTCCTAATAAGCGGGAAACTTACAACCTACTTGTATTTGAAGTATGTTTTCCTTCAAAAAAAGATGACTTAGTTTCGAAACTGCAACCCGAAACATTGAATCATGATAATGTTTTTAGATGCAATAAATAAATGAATATTTTATACTGTGCATAAACCTTTTATTTATTTATCAATGGACGAGTCTACAGAATCATATACATCGGTAATACTGAATAAGGGCTTAGAATAACTGAAGTATGAAATATAAGCACGAGTATCGAGTCTTTCGAAATGTCGAGTACACATAGTGTCTATACTGAAGGTTCCTCTCCTTACTCGCGTCTGTGGTCACAATCGAATGCGGGACAACAAACACGGCACGTGTAAGCTTTTTGCAGTATCTAAAATCTTAAAAAGAGTGTATTTTTTATGACGAAAAATTAAAATTATTCACCCGTAACGCTGTTTTTAGCCGGAAAGTATTCTTAACTATAGAGAGGAAGGAATTTGTAGAAATAAATTAAGCACGTCAAAGTACATAGAAATTATGTAACCAGGGCGTAAATTATAGATAAGTTGAAAACTTCAAAAACCATCAAAAGATCTAAATGTTTCAAAATAATAAATTATGAATTGAATTGTGAAATATAAAATATATTTATTGTAATGGAAATGAGTTTATTCCAATACACTAAGATTCATTAGATTTCATTCAAAACGCTGAAAACAAAACAGTAGGCCATTACATGGCTAGGTAAGAGAGCGAAGTATAGTTGCGTTATCTGTTGCCACACATTAATATATTTCATAATATCTCAATTTAAGCAGTGTCGTTCCTCATTTAAATAACCAAAATATGATTTTTCTTTTTACATTGTTGTTAAGAAGTTCTTAATCAATTAGAAATAAAGAAGAAGGCAAGTTATGATAATTCGTACTCGTTCATATACTGCATTACAGAGGCGACGGTTTATTGTCGCCATCTTTTGACATTTATTTCTGATTATAATTACTATTTTAAAATATCTAAATCCTGAACTTAAGAACATTTTATATTTGCAGACCCTTTAACGATATAATGCTTTTATAAATGCAGATATTATTTAAATCTGGTGATCTTCTAATAATGAACTTCATGCTACATTCACTTATGAAACTTCACTTCACTACATTCACGATCTTTGGATTTTTATGAAACTTTCACTTTATCTTCCATTTATCAACCGGTGCGTCCAATTTTTCTTCATAAAGCATTTACTCTAAAACAGTTTGACATTTTCTTATCCGACTTCAAAAACTTTGATGAACAAAATCGTTTATAATCCTCCTTACAAATTGAATTTCTACCACACGCCAATCCATTGGGTCGTTTGTTTCGGTCGTGACATGGGCTGCCATCTAGCGACGATTTCTTGCAAATAAATCAATATTGGGCTCGACCGGCAAAGTGGCTGTCAACCGGAAGTTTCCGAAGTTCTGGCAACTGTCAATGCCACCAGCAATTCGGCTCTCCAAGGGAGAATGGATGGTGAAAAAAAAAAAGCGATGCACTTTTTCCTGGGTATTCTCAAGGGAGGAGACTGAAATATTGTTGACGCTGGGGTGGAAATAAATTAGATTGAAAAATGGTCCGTGACTGAAAATAAAAGAATGGTCTTATTTTTATAAATCAAACTTTTTAATTTTATATTCTATTTTAAATTCTGTTACTAAGCGTTATTTTTTGTTAGTTATTAAAACTTATAATAAATAGAAATTAAAAAAAAACCCTCATATTCTAGCTAGACATTCTTCAAACCAATCATGTAAACTGAAAAAATGCTTATTTTTCTTGTTTTATGAGAATATATTTAACAAAAATCAAATTGAAAAACAAGTTTCTTTTTAATCTTTTAAATCCGAAGAAAACAAACGAAAAGTTTCTAAATATAGCCCGCATTATTTGTATTAAAAAATTCGAAATATTTGATTAAGGTGCATTTTCCATTCAAAACTAAATATTTGATTTGGTGAAAAAAAAAAGAAAATCTTTGCATTCCAATATGAGTAATGCCTTTGTCGCAAACTTTTAATAATTTTATTTATGGTTACGTTGAAATATCTAATGAATTTTCTTCAAAACAAACTACTCAAAAACGTTTATTCCTATTTATCCTGCACAGTTCACAGAAACTCTCGAGAGATGTCGCCACGTTGCGCAAGTTGTTCGTTGCAATTCTTTCGTTTGCTTTTAGTTCAATCGATAGTGGAATCCATGCTCACTGTCAGGGGCGGCGCTAGCTACTTTGGCGCCTCCATAAAACCTCTAAAATGTGTGCTCTTTCAACCTTTGTTGGTGCCCCATTCTACGGTGTGCCCCCATGCGACGCTTACTTTGCTTACTGGTTCGGGCCGCCCCTGCTCACTATCTTAACCTAAGTACGAACAATACAAAAAATATAAAAATAATTATAAAAATAATATATAATGTTAACTATATTAGGTGCACTTTAAGTTTTAAAACTTAAAGGCATAATGGAACCATTTGTTAATTCTTAACAGGAATTTACTCTTAACATTTACTAGTACTCTTAATAGTATTAAAGGTGGCTAGATTTACGAATGAAAAGTAGTACGTGTATATCTTTACTTTTGGCGTCATTATAAACGTTATATAGTATTCATAGAACATTTATAATGGTTTTTCAAAGAGTAAACTGTTGCGTGATCGCCTCTGATGCCCGAGTACGCGGGTTCGATCCCGGCCGAGGACGACGAGGATTTTTCAGGGGGAAATCCTGAGATCACGCACTTCCTTCGGAAGGGAAGTAAAGCCGTTGGTCCCGTGTAGTCGTTTGCCGGCTGCACGTTAAAGAACCCTTGCGAGGCAAAATTTTCGGCCCCTATAACGCCGTCCTGAAATGACCATAGCAGTTGAAAAGGACGTTAATACCAAACAAACCAAACCAAACCAACCAAAGAGTAAACAGCAGTATAACGATACAGATTGTAGAACTTCAAAAAGCGCGATGCAGAATTTATAGAAACAAATCCAAAATATTTTGAGAATACATTAAATTAAATATTAAATTATGAAGAAGGAGGAATTTTTTTAAAGCCAGAGAAGATAAGGTTTGTAATAGGACTGTCCTCTCCAAAGGGAAGAGGCTGGTTACTTTTCGGTAGAACCCAACATTATTTCCTGCTTCTATTGAATTCCAAATAATTATTTCATTTTTAAAGTACCGCAAGAAAGATTTAACTTTTTATTAAAAATATTTTCAAAAATGATATTTATTCTCCCTTTGATGATTGTCGCTTTACTGAAGTTCTGGTTTGAGTATATTTGGAGATTTCGGTTTAAAGGAAGATAAGAATTGATATTTTTTCTATCTGAACATTCTTCTCCTTAAGATAAAACTTTGCATTGTTTATCTTTAGTCTTTCAGATCCGTACGATTAATACAAAAAATTCTCTTCGCATAGTTTTCAAGTAGACCGTTTGTTACATTGAGTAACTAAAACCATTTTGTTTAAGATAACAATATGACTGGAAATTATCTCGTAATCAAGTTTCACCTTAATTTTTGCATCTAACAAATCTAATTTTCAAGATTAGTATTTCGAACCTAATATAGGAAAATTCACTTATCGTGATTATACATTTGCATAAAAATTCAATTTTTATACGATTTCAAATATGATTTTGGCAATGTCGTTGAGAAAAGTTATTCTCTTTATTATAACTTTCAAGCATTTCTAAATATGGAACATAACGAAATCTTATATTAGACGAAATGCAATTAACAAAACAATTAGTCATAAATCACTAATCACAGATGCAATCAAATAATGAACTAATTTTGAGTCTGTTAGGTATTGCTTCATAAATCTTTAAATATTCATCATTATTAAGCACAGTTCTTTCGAAATATTTGGTCACGTAAATATAAAACCATTGGCTAATAACTAGTTAAAAGAATGTTGTTCATAATTTTTAGGTTAGCGGTAATATTTAGCGCGTAATAAAACACTTAGCGCTTTCTGCAGTCTTAGATCCCATTAATTTCTAAGTTGAAACAGTTAAAATGAATAATGGATTTTTTCAATGAGTGACGCACCAATTTGGACTATAATTATTATTTGGACTATTTTGAGCCAATTTTTAAATTTGTGGTAATTCTTCAAAAAAATCTTTAGAATTATAATATATGGATTGTCAATAATGCAAGGGTGCATAACGCATTGTTTCATAAGAGGTTAATTAATTATATGCATGAAATATGCTTGCCTGTGTACGCCTACTATTTTTCAGCAATGATTTCAAATACTAATTATGTTCCTTTTCAACGACATCGCTTTAATCAAATTTAGAATAAGGTTTCTCGTCCTTTCGTATTATATGAATCAACAGTCTGCGACATGAAAAGTTTTGATTGCTATTTACAACGATGGCTGTCTAATAGACACCAGAAAGGACTTCTTCTGTGTGATAACAATTTAAATTAATTACTGATATTTTAACTGTAGTTGGCATAATATTATTTAGCTTCAGTTATAATTCCAAAAAAAGAAAAAAAGATAAAGAAAAAAGAAAACATTTAGAGGCTAGCTTTGTTTTACGGCTTGACGTACTTTGCTAAAGGGAACACCAATTTTCATGCAGAAGACGATTGCACCAAGAAATTTCTTTCGTCTCTCTTTTAAAATGAGACTAGTGAGCATTTTAACGAGTAAAAAGTAAACATTACGTTTGAACAGGATGGCAATATTTTTTGCTTTATTGTGAATTGCAATCCTTTCTTTCTTTCTTCTCCTTCTAGCTGTACCATTAACGAAATTAACTCGGTTGCAAGACGGAGGCAGGAAGGAAGTGAAGGGGGCTTAAATAATATTAACGTCTCTTAATGTAATTAAGTCGGAATGTGTTCAAAGGAAAATGTGTGAAATGAGCGCGAAAAAAAGCGCAAACAAAGTCAGAATTATTTGTTGTTAATAAGCTTAAGAATTTGCTCGCTGCGATTCCAATGGGTTTCGCCCTTCAACGGGAGACAATTGTCGTCGTGCTCGCAATTAGATGAAGACGAACGGAGGAAGAGCTTTATATTAAAGGGTCGGTTCAATGGGCCCTCAGCCTTAAATGAACAGACGGAGAAAGGAGTTTGCAACCAAGTCTTGTTCTAGAACAACTTGGAAAAACCTTGTGGCAAAGGAACTTCTTGCAACTTGGACTAATTTAAACTCTCTGAGCTTATGTTCTCTATGTAGAAGTTATACGCAGTAAGTCTTCAATTTTCACGGTTTGTTCGTTTCAAAGGTTTTTGGTTAAGTGGAAAACAGTAAGTCGAAGTTTTAAATAATGAACCATTCTTCCATCTGTTAACTACATGGATAATACACAGGATATTAAAAATATTAACAATAAACAAAATTTTGGTTAGCTGATCATAATGAAGAAATAGTTAGTGAATTACTAAGATTTTTAATAGGTACTATATTTATTTTAATAAATGGTTATGTTATCCAGTACTACTGAGTCTTTTATTACGCATTTCAATAATATCTCCAATCTTATGTCTAGAATATTTATAGAATTATATACAATAAAGACACTATAGTAATAGTCCTGGCCACTGTAAAATCTGACTGAATGCTGTACTCCGATTGCTTCCACCATGTTTAGGACAATTATTTCACTACAGAATCAGCCATAAGGCACATATCAGAATCAGACATGTTTCTACTGCAGTGAGCATATACCGATTTCATGTCGAACATCTGCTTTAGGGTCGTTTCATTCAAGTGTAAGCTCCTACTAAATTCGCTCTGTTTGTATTCATGAAATACTCGACTTCTCTAGTTAACCGATTCTCTTCGGAATTTCATATAAACTGAATCTCATTTCAGTTTCATTGGATCCCCGATGGTTAGGTAGCATCTACAGTTTCTCAACATCTAACCACCTCAAACTATATTTAAATATATTCTATAAATCATTTACTAAAAAGTTTACCAGTAAACAAACAACGCCATTCCAAACGGCGAAGATTTAGAATATCTGTTAAACTTAATGATAAATAAATACTCTTTAACCACAACAAAGATTAAGTTGAAATAATACAACCTAGTAAATCTGGAAGCGCTTTTCGAATGCCCTGCATTATTCATTCAGCAGTCTGAAGTCAATACTCGAGGAAGCCTACAGCGAACTCGAGGAGGTCTGGAAGATCTGACTTTAGAATCGACAATCGACAATCGAACAGTGTACATTTGTTAGGATGGGACGAAAGCAGCGCTTTCACAAAGCTCATCTAACCAGAATAAACTCCAAATGAAATAAACTGGGGTAGTCAAGAAGCCTAACCAACCCAAGCGGTCTTCCATATTATACAAAAAAGAAAATAAGATTGACGATTGTCAGAAACAAAAAACAAACGAAATAAAAAATACAAGGAGAAATAAGATTATCACATCTTCCAGTAGTCTGGGAAAGAGACGTTGCTAATATCTTCAAAATTGATGTCAAGAACGTGCCTCGGTTTACGATACTTCGTATGCCAGTTCATATTCATTGAGTTCTTCAGTATCCCTTTCACAAGCTTATTGTCGTGAGTCTTCATCTTCTGTATCATGATCAAAAGGAGATCCTGTATAAACTTTCCGATATGGGCCATGTTTAAATCCAAGTGGATGGATTGGTTTTTCACCGTCCTTCTGTCCAACTGGGAAATGGTCCTCAGGGTAACATTCTGGAATGACTGTAGTTCACTCCATCTGGTTTTACAGATAGTCGCCCACGCAGGCATGCCATAGAGGAGTATGGTCCGGATAATCGATTTGTACAGAAGTAGCTTGTTGTCAGTGCTGAGGGCGCTGTTGTGACCCAATAGAGCTATGACTTAGCCCTCTTCGCTTTATTTAGAGCATAGGACATATGCTGGTTCCATGAGAGTCTTGAGTCAATGATAACTCCCAGATACTTGTAGTTGTCCACCCAGTCCAGTTTCTTATTGAACAGAACAAGAGAATCTGGGGGATGCTTGAGCTTCCTATTGAGGTACAAAGCCTTGCACCTTCCGACGTTAAGGTTCAACTTCCAGCAGTTAAACCAGTCTTCGAACTGCTTCAAGGCGCACAGCAGCCGAGTGATAACGTGAGCCGGCTGGTGTGCCCATGTCATAATGGCAGTGCCATCCGCATAAAAATACAGATTACAATTATCGGGTGTCGGGAAATCATGTACAAAGTAATTAAATAGCACAGGCCCGAGGACAGAACCCTGAGGGACGCCGGCCTTTACAACACGGGGTGTGGAAAGATTTTCTCCAACCTTGGCTTGATAGGATCTGCCGTCAAGAAAGGATTTCACCATCAAAATCAAATCGGCAGGGAACCCGTCTCCGATCATTTTCTCTCATGCCACACTTGGTCAAAAGCTTTACTGACATCGAGAAATACCACCCCACAGTACCTGGATAGGTTCAGGGGGGTGCTCAGGTCTTCAACGAGCCTCCATATCTGCATCGGACAAGAGTGGGCAGCACGAAAGCCAAACTGCTCTTCCCGAAAAAGGTCATTTGCTAGACAGTGATCTTGGAATCTGACGAGGATCGTTCTCTCCAACACCTTGGACATCGTGGGTAGCAGGCTAATAGGTCGGTAACTCGCCGGAATTGCAGGATTTTGCCTCTGCTTGGGGATATGACTTTAGAATGAAAAACGCTGGGTATAAATAATGTACGAAAAACCAATCAAAACCAATCAAAGTTAACGATTGGGTAGTTTGGAAGCCCATTTGATTAGAGACGATTCCTCTATTGGCCCCATGTCCGCGTTTAATAGCCGTTCTTTATCTGCACTGTGAATGGCTAAGCATTCGAAAGCGTCCAACAGGTATTTTTTATTTAACGATTTTATCAATTTAACATTTTGTAAAGAAAAATCATGGCCGGTTTCTATTGAATGTTTTGCTATTGATGATTGACCCCTTCTTCCGTATTTTCTGTGTCTAAGATGTTCCTTAAATCGAGTCTCTATATTCCGAAAAGTTTGCCCCAAATAAAACATCGGGCAATTTGAACAGGTTGCTTTGTAAATTCCTGACTTCTGTAGTGGTGGGATTCCGTCCTTTGGGTTTTGTAGAAAATTCTTGATCTGATTTGGATTGCTAAAAGACAGGGATAAATTAAAAGCTTTAAGAATCGAATTTAAACCTTTAATGTAAAACTTATTGTATGGTAAAGAGATCGTTTTTCCAATTTCTTTGTTTCTGCTGAAGGTGGTAGTATCTTCTATAAACTTCTTGATTCTCCTCTTTCTGAGTAAATTTTCGATGGTGCTTTTGCTATAGCCGTTCAACTCAGCTATGTTTTTAATTAGTGTGATCTCTTTTTCGAAAATCAGATTGCTTAACGGTAAATTTAACGCTCTATCAATCATGGAAACAAAAGTTGATACCTTTTGATTCCATGGGTGACTAGAATCGTTAGTAATATAATTTAACTTATTGGTCGGCTTTCTGTAAACTTCGAAAGATAATGAGTTCTGATCTCTACAAATCAAAATATCTAAAAAAGGAAGCTTAAAATTATTTTCTAATTCAAACGTAAATTGTACTGTTGGAAAAAACTTATTGATGTGTTGGACGAAGTCTTCAACACTGCATTTATTGGTGTCAAAGATAGTAAAGATATCATCCACATACCATGGGGAAATAAAAATTGGATGATTTCAGAATATCTTCAAAGTTTTTTAGGAAAATCTCAGATAAAATAGGGCTGAGGCATGAACCCATAGGCGTACCTCCAATCATTTTATATATATTGCCGTTATATTTGAAAATATTATTGTTGACACATAATTTGGTCAGAGTTGGGACTTCATCCGCTACATTAGGCGGGACCTTATTTTTGACTAAAACATCGGCTAAGTAATCCATCGTTTTCGGTATAGGTATACTAGGGAAAAGTGAAATGATATCGAAGGATACCAAAATTTCACCTTCATTTAAGTATAAGTTTTTAATCTTATTGACTAAGTCTATGCAATTCTTAATCGAGCTATCGAAATTAGACAATTTTAATGTTTTTAAATAGTTTGCTAGATACTTGGACAATCGATATGTAGGGGCGTTTATATTCGATACTATTGGTCTCATTTTGTTACCAGGTTTATGTATTTTTGGTAATGCATATAATCTGGGCAACGTAGGATTGCTTATGTAAAGAGAAGATCTATTTTTCTTAAGGATAAAGTTAGGACAATTTTTGATGGACTCTTTGAATGACTTGATTTAGAATATCAAGTCATTTACCTGGAAGATTGATACAACTGCATTCCAAAAGAGATGAAAATTAAAAAAAAGAACAAAATAAGGGAGTGACGCACTGGATTCCATAAGTTTCAAAAAGAATGATCATCTAGTATTCTAAATCATCGCCAGTGGGTTGTTTTTGCTTGCTGTGTTTAGGTGATAATTTTTTTTATAAATGCAGAATACAGTAATAAATATAACAATAAATTTTCAACTGTGTAAATCAGTGTAAGTTAGTTAATAAAGGAAAAAAGAAGCTAGATGGAAACAGAAAAGAAAAAAAAGGACTTTTTAATTTTGGGCGATTGGGTAGTGCAGATTATATCTAATATAATGTATAATTATATTCTATATATTTGAAAAAGAAAAATCAGATACAAAGCAAACACATTTTTAATTTACAACTAAGCAGTGAAACATATCGAATCCTCTGTTGCACGAGTTTAGTTTTTATTATATATTTTGAATTTGAAATTTGAAATTACCCTTGCGATTTGAAATTTGAAATCTTATATTCGATTTTGCGGTGGATTTAAAGTGCTACTTGAGCTTAAAAAATATTTTTACAAACATTTATATTTTTAAGCTGAAATTTGAGAAAATTAAAGCATGGTATAACATACATAAACTAGTTTTATAAATTAATGATTTAATTTTCATCTTGGTAAAATTGCAAAATTAAATTTGTTCTGGACACTTTATTGTACGGAAATGTATTGGAAGGGTGTTTAGTGAGAAATATTTAAATTATAATGTTTTATTTGAGTAGATTTCGCTATATTTTTATTGTTGGCAATGTTTCCTTTTGGTGTTACTGTATTTATTCACTATAAAACGAGGTTTCTTTTTTTCAAATTAAAGTGCCAGTTAAAAGCGGGTCGTCTTAAAATCGCTAATTGCACAAATATGCCGACTTCTGCAAGTTAATGCTAAAATACTCCACCTCGGCTGAGTAATGGTGGCATTTACTGCCATTCTCAATCATAACAAGATCACACGACATTTTACGATAGATTTTAATTGTTAAATAAATATTTTTGCTTCCATATTCATTAAAAAAAAATCTTTTCACAAAAATTTACCTCAAAAAAGTGGGACGTCTTATAATCAGGTAAATACGGCAATAGAGTTAACTATTACCTTCTTAACTCCATCAGAAATCATGAATCATTTTAAAAATCATGGGAATAACTATCTTTAAAAAAATATATTGGCAGTCATTTATTTAGTGCGCTAGAATGTGCAATCTGTTGAATATAGAACGTAAATCCTTGAAAACTTGTGTGCTGCAAGGAATATGTTAACGAAGTAAATAACAAGAGATTTTAATCGGTTTTTATTTAATGAAAAATGAATGCTAGCTATATTATGAATGGTTATAAGTTGAATTCTCGAATTAGTCAACAGATGGCGATACAGATTTAAAGCAACCTTTATGTTTAGTAACGTTTTTACCAGCTAGAATGGATCCAATATATCATCCATCCATCGCATAGTTAGAAAATTAATAAACTCCGCATCTTCCGAACGTGGGAATTGGAAAATAGAAACTGAAAAATAACAAATTTCCGCGCTTTATTGGAAACCGATCGGTTAACGTGGATTTAATTGTTGATCAACAAGATGCGCCAATCAATGCTAATGGGTGATAACGAAATTATTTACTTGAAAAGGAAAAAAAAAAGTTGTTGCTTTCAAATCACTCTTTGTCATTTTCATTAGTGCTCCGCCATGGAACATTCGTCGCAACTTTATATTCATTGGGAATTCGATCGGATCGTTCCAAGGCAACAAATCATCTCTCGAACCGAAAGGGGGAAATCGTTCATCTTTTGCCGCCGTCGATGGAAACTTTGAGTTTTGACGCGTCGACAGTAAATATCGGCGCCAGGTTGACACGCCAAGGACCAATGGGGGACTCGTAAATTGATCAGGAGTAGATTTTATGGGTGATTCTTTTGACTCGTGATGTGTAAAGCCCGCGAAAATTATTGAGATTTATGGCGTTAATGAAATTGGGAAGAATGGATTCATTTGCTATCGGTTGTCATTGGACTGGTCCCCAACACATATAACAAGAGGGACTCTGGATTCAACTTCAGCGACACTTCACTCAAACTCAATTGACAGCAGCTGCGTCGTTAGATACGCCAACATGGCAAGGATGGACAAATGTTTCGAAGATAAGTATGTCGCATTTAGAATATACACAAATTATCCTTTCAAAGAATTTCCGTAATTTGGCAATATTCAAAGACATGTCATATTTCACTTCAATATCCACTACAACACACAAAAAACACTTTTTAATGATTCTAACAGGACTCTAATAAATTTTATTAGTTACATTTTGAAAAGGTTTATAGGTTTTTTTTTTTTTTTTTTTTTTTTTTACGTTATAATATATGAAGGAATTGAACACGAGCGAGTTTGAAAAAAATCGGCATACGAATACCAGTAAGCGAGAGCAGATTGAAAACATTGTAGGAAATAGGTTTTCAAATGGATAATTTCAATAAAATTGTACCTCGAATGGTAATTAATTTTTTGCTATTAAGACTGCATTTTAGGATATGAAACCCGTTCAAACTATTAATTATATTCTCTAACAAAATAAATAATGAAATTCTAAATTCATAACTCTATCGAAATTTAATATTCACTGAGACATAACGATTGTTTCTAATGAGTAGCTAATTAAATTTTTATATACTTCCAGATGAAGGTAGCGCCTCATTAAATAATAAATTGATTAGATATTTCAGCCTTTTACAATGTTTCATTTCATTATATGAGGATTGTGGGGTTTCGGCTTTGAACGTTTCATTTGAATAAATTACACTACTTGAGACTTTTTAAATTCTGTGCTTCTGTGTTGAAAGCCTAAAGAAGAAATGTCTGAATGGCTGAAACTCTGTAATAAAAAAATAAATAAGCTAATTTTGTATGAATGGAATTTGTATTACGTAAAATCATAATGTTTAATGAATCTGCAATATCCCACTCGGTATATAAACCCAAACGGGAGTTTTTCCTGATGACCAAATAACGTTATTATTTGCGTAAATAATTCTCTCACAGATAGCCTTCCATACATGATGTTTTATATAATTATTCTCTAATTAATTTGAAGCCCACTTTCTTAATATACAAGATTTTTATTTTGACCATATAGTCGATTAGCCCTTAACAAAATAAATGTTGCAAATTTAATTCTCATCATGTAGAAGTTCTACACTAGATGACTGCACCGGCGTGTTTCGCTCGCTCGAATTCGCTCGAGCGTCCCAGACTCGAGAGTACTACGCTCGTTGTGAGCTGCCGCCCGGAGTTGGGCTTTGCTGCTAAACGCAACAGTCCACTACTTGCAAGGGACTGTTGCAAAGTTCCAATTTGCCAAAATACACTCAAAAAGATATTAAAAAAACTATAGAAATATAATATTACTCTCGGGGTATAAAAATAGGTAAACAAAATTTTTATCCTTCTCCTAAGGGATAAAGTTTAAACCATAAAATCAACGTATATTCACAGTTGAGTAACGAGAATCACGAAAACAGGACTTCAATTCACTTTTTTTACGGAAAAAATTTTCCAAATAAACATTTATAAGTTTATTTACAATAAATACTTGTTTGTAAAAGTGATAACGAATACACGAATCTAGAAGCTTGCGATCAGCTTCGTTTGAACGTTTAAAACAGTTCGTCCCACAGTTTCATGGGATAAACAGAACCCAGCGAAAGACGCTCGGAATATCCTATCCCATGCCGTTGGTAAATCTGACCGAGTCTTTTTCGCTCGTTCTATCACGACCATTTGCCACCTAGCGGATTTTATAATAATGTTTTTCCGCCGAGCGAAAAATGTGTGAATGCAGTCCTCTATTCTACACCAAAATTTTTACTTGAGACTGTAAAATTCATCATTTTTATTTGATGATTGAAAATTTTCCTCTCATAAGAAAGTTTGGGTGTAAGTTTTACTGTTTCTTTTTGCTATAATTGTTCTAAATTGGCATAATTTTCTTCTTAATTATTAAATTTAAAACGTTCAGAATATTTATCTTAAATTATTATCACATAATAAAAGAAAATTACGCCGCGGAATAAATATGAGAATTAAAATATATAAAGTATCTAAGACGTACATATAGGCGAGTTCTTTAAACTTAAAAACTTGAAACTGTCCGCCTGCTGGCACCTTCAACATGGATAAATTCAGTAGGGGATATTTATTTTGCTATAATAATATATTAAGATAGCGTTATTATATCTTTTCTTTCTTTTTAAAAGGAAGGCTTTATAAAATACGTATTTTCTATGTAGCCTTTAAATATTCTTTTAAATGACATTCGAAGAGCGCAGGATAGATCACCTCACTGGTCCGGAAGCATTGCTTTCTCTCCACATTTCCCAAAAGTAACCAAAAGAAGTATATTTGGCCAAGACAAGCCAGATGAACCCTGTTAAATCATCCAGAGGATAAAAGAGTCATTCCTAGTAAAACGAGGTTAAAAACAAATTAAAGAATTTATAGAAAGTTTGGATTATTCGTGAAAACATCTAACCATTCTGTTGAAACATCTACACCGGGCCAGTGAGCAGAATGTATTATGTTTTTTTTTTTTTTTTTTGTTTTTTTTTTTGTTTAGCAGAATATACTGAGTTTTTTTTGATTTAATGTGCGACCAATCAAGGCAGGACGCATTCTAGCAATGATTATTTCTCTTTCTTGTTGGACAGTTTAAATTTTTAAATATCAAAAACTTAATTGTTAACATGATATGTTTTCAAAAACACCATAACGTTGCTTATGTTATGATTGATTGAGAAAATTGCATTTTACAAAACAGCTTTTGCAACGTATCTTAAAGCTCTTAATTTCGAGAATTTGTATTTTTATGTAGCGTAATATATTCTGCGGTCGTGTTTATCAAATTCGGACCGTGCTATTAAACGAGTCGCTCTTCGTTCGGTAATAGTTTTTAAATCCCCATTGAACGAATGAATAATTCTCATTGATTTTCATCTGCATAAGATCCGATTAAAATCACCGGAAACAGAAATTCCAATAATCATTGGCCAATTGATGTATCGAAACGAACGGTTGGTTCGGGAAGGTCGTCAGCAGATATTGACAGTGTTTCCATGTCAGCCTGTAGTGGCGGTTGCATCTGCGATTGCACCGAACTCAATAGACTGCAAACGATCCCTTGTCATCTTCCGCTTCGAATTAAATTACACCAATGAAATTATTGGCAAATAAACCAACTCGAAAAAGAATGAGCGAAAAGGATAATAAATTGTACTGAAATTCCGAGTATCGATACAAATAAATGAATCAAACGCAAACGCCTTTATGCAATCAAAATCAGGTTTATTTATGGATGAGTCATATCATCTATTTTTAGAAAATAGTCCAAGAAGGTTTTTTTTATTACGGATTATCTCCTTGGTATTAGTAATTACAAGAAAATTTTATTGACAAAATTTTATATTGTCTTAATAAGAAATAAGGCCATCTTTATGTTATTAATTGATATATCGATCTTTTTCATCGGCTATTGATATTTTAATGTATTCGTAATAGTTTGTTTCTAAATTCTGATCGCTCAATTTATTAATATTTATTTCCCGGAAAAAATATCGTAGGAAGTGTCCTATTTTGGCGTTCTCTGTCGCTATAGGAAACAATTAACTAATTTTTGTTTCGGAGAATATCGATCTCTAATTTATCCCTCTGATCTTCATTAGGGCCGGATTAAAGTGATGTCTCAGGTCTATTAATCAAGCCATATAACAGTACCCCTCGGCCTTTCTATTGCTAGGTAATAGCCATTATTGTATGTAATGAAAATGAATAAGATTCTTTTATATTTTGGACGGAGAGAAAAGGAATAAGTAACTTTGGACGGAGAGAAAAGGAAAACGAATTCGCCTCCATTCTCTATTTTCATCCAAGAGTTTAAAATAATTATTCCATCATAAAGAAAGAAATAAGTAGAAAGCGTCTTCGGTTATTCTTTCATTTTTTAAACCTGCTCGAAAATGTGAAATTGAAACTTTCTGAGAGGTAAAGAGTGTTGAAGTATTCGTTATAAGCCGTTCAGGCAAGAAGTACAAAAACTATTTGAACATGATATGAATTATTAAAAATGTGATTGTTTAGTACTAAGAAATATGTGAGTGGTGTCCAGTAAAACATTAAAATAAATAAACCAATAAGGAATGACATAACCAAGTACCGAAAGGTTAAACTAAACCATTCGCGGAACTATATTTTTAAACAGCCCTATGATAACATTGTAAGTTTCTAATGGGCCATAAAGATACCATTACACCACGTACCTTTGAACCAATGTCGACTATCATTAATTTTAGGTTATATTCATTCATGATACATCATTCAAAGTCATTTGATATATTACATGCCATATTTTAGCATTGAAAATTCCAATGAATCATATTGGTTCCATTAAACCAGGTTCCTTGAAACCAATTTGGACTATCATTAATTTTACGTTATATTCGTTCATGCCACTTCACTCTAAGTCATTTGATATATTACATGCCATATTTTTGCATTGAAAGTTCCTATGAGCCATAATAGTTCACTAAACCAGGTTCCTTGTAAGCAATTTCGACTATCATTAATTTTACCTTATATTCTTTCATGACACATCATTCCAAGTCGTTTGATATATTACATGCTATATTTTAGAATTGAAAGTTTCAATGAGTCATAATGGTTCAACTAAACCATGTTCCTTGAAAACAATTTCGACTACCATTAATTTTACTTTATATTCATTCTTGAAACATCATTCCAAGTCGTTTGATATATTACATGCCATATTTTAGCACCGAAAATTTTTGAGTGTTTCATAAGGGTACTATTAGAGCACGTGTCATTGTTTCGATTTCAACCATTTTCAAAATGGTTATTTCGCGGAACCTTATTTATTAATTGGCGAAAATAGTAATTTATATCCGATTCTATCTCGTTATTACGATTTGTTTAATATATTACTTAATATATCTCTCCATTGAAAATTGCTAGGTGGAGTCGTAAAGGTACCATTTGTGCACGTGCTATTGAACAAATTTAGATAATATTTGTGACTTATTCGTGCCATGTACCGTGTTCATCGACTGACGAAAATAATAATGAATAACCGCATCTATCTCGTCATTACGATTTGTTTGATATATTACTGAATATAGCTTCCCATTGAAAATAGAATTCCCAGGCGGGAAAATAGAGGTACCATTTGTGCACGTGCCAATGAACCGATTTAGATAATATTTGTAACTGGTTCGTGCCAAGAACATATTCATCAACTGACGAAAACAGATTTTGAAAATCTTTCATAGCCTCGGAGGAGTTTAAGTTCCAGACAGACAGACAGACAGACAGACAGACAGACGCACAGACAGACGGACGGACAGACAGACAGACAGACGCACAGACAGACGGACGGACAGACAGACGCACAGACAGACGGACAGACAGACAGACACGTTTCCCCACACTGATAGTATAAAGCACCTTTCGGTACTTAATAAGGTACCGCGAATGAACCATTTTGAAAATGGTTGAAATCGAAACAATGACACTTACTCTAATAGTACCCTTATGACACCCTCAAAAATTTTCAGTGCTAAAATATGGCATGTAATATATCAAACGACTTGGAATGATGTGTCATGAATGAATATAACGTAAAATTAATGATAGTCGAAATTGGTTACAAGGAACCTGGTTTAGTGGAACCATTATGGTTCATTGGAACTTTCAATGCTAAAATATAGCATGTAATATATCAAACGACTTGAAATGAGTTGTAATGAATGGATATAACGCAAAATTAATGATATTCGAAATTGGTTTCAAGGAACCTGGTTTAGATGAACCATTATGGTTCATTGGAACTTTCAATGCTAAAATATAGCATGTAATATATCAAACGCCTTGGAAGGAGGTGTCATGAAGGAATATAACGTAAAATTAATGATAGTCCAAATTGGTTTCAAGGAGCCTGGTTTAGTGGAACCATTATGGTTCATCGGAACTTTCAATGCTAAAATATAGCATGTAATATATCAAATGACTTAGAGTGAAGTGGCATGAACGAATATAACGTAAAATTAATGATAGTCCAAATTGGTTTCAAGGAACCTGGTTTAATGGAACCAATATGATTCATTGGAATTTTCAATGCTAAAATATGGCATGTAATATATCAAATGACTTTGAATGATGTATCATGAATGAATATAACCTAAAATTAATGATAGTCGACATTGGTTCAAAGGTACGTGGTGTAATGGTATCTTTATGGCCCATTAGAAACTTACAATGTTATCATAGGGCTGTTTAAAAATATAGTTCCGCGAATGGTTTAGTTTAACCTTTCGGTACTTGGTTATGTCATTCCTTATTGGTTTATTTATTTTAATGTTTTACTGGACACCACTCACATATTTCTTAGTACTAAACAATCACATTTTTAATAATTCATATCATGTTCAAATAGTTTTTGTACTTCTTGCCTGAACGGCCTATAACGAATACTTCTACACTCTTTACCTCTCAGAAAGTTTCAATTTCACATTTTCGAGCAGGTTTAAAAAATGAAAGAATAACCGAAGACGCTTTCTACTTATTTCTTTCTTTATGATGGAATAATTATTTTAAACTCTTGGATGAAAATAGAGAATGGAGGCGAATTCGTTTTCCTTTTCTCTCCGTCCAAAGTTACTTGATTAGATTTTAACGATGGCGGCCGATTCCATTTTCCATTCCCCACTTTTGAAGAAAATTGAAAAGCGCTCACCATCGCCGCTTTTCCAACCTCCTGGTGAGAAAACTGAATTTAATAAGGAAAATAGGAAAAAAGAAAAAAAAGAATGGTTTCGAGGAAAGTTTCCTTTCTCCGCTGACTACTCCAGTCTCTATATGATGGAAAGATTAGGGCCCGACGACTGCGATGAAGACGATTCGCCTTCTCTCGACTTTATCTTTATTCCCCCTTCATTTTTTCTCCGTGATATGTTTAGGAGCCACCGACAGATAATATATTTTTTCTTCTCATACTTGACTCGTCTATTTAGAGTTTTTTTCCATCCTTTCGTTTCGTTTAATTTAGAGAGAAAATAGAGGATTATTGTTGTTTCACGGAGTTCTTATCGAGTTCCTTCCTAGAATGATCCGATTTTGTTGAGTCGTTTGCCAACTAATTGATATAAAGATCGGAAAGCAATGACAACAGGATAAGAAGGGAATTGGAATAAAAAACTATATATTTGTCTCAGATTGAAAAACTTGAACGAAAAAATAAGTTAATCTCTCTTTTGGTATTAAAGTTTAGATTTTAATCTTCGTCATTTTGTTTTTGATCGTTTTGTAATCTTACAAGAGGATTTAAGAGAAATTATTTCTCTTCCACAAAAATGACCTTAAACATAAATTTTTAAATAACATACAAAAGACAACGTACGTGTCCCAAGTAGACATTGTTAACCAACACCTAGAAAGAAAGCCAAACAACCGAAACGTCATACTTAGTTACAATGCAGATTGTTACAATGACGAACCGCAGATTCTACGCTACAACAGCGATGTTTAATCGCGGCAGTAAGGAATATTCATAGTAAGGTTTTCATGATGTTGTTTGGGTTCGTCAGTCGTTACCAGGAAAACTGTAAATTATAAGGATATTTTGTACAATTACGGGCTTCCTACATGAAACTGTAGTTTGCCTTCCGTGCCCACCTTAGCGGAACCACGCTTTTTTGCCAGTGATGTGTTGGTAAATATTTAACAATCGTCTCACTGAAGCTGGTAACCCAGCAGTGGCATATTAAGCACTTGGAAGGCTCTAACCGAAACTTAGTTATGAGCTCTCTTTTTAAAAATTAAGCAATGTTATATATAATTATAATGAAAAGAAACCTCGTCGAATTTTAACAAGCGGGTCGCTAAATTTGAAAAAAATTTAACAACCAGCTTGCGCGAACCGATGCGAAACAGTATCAATACACTACAGTTTATTACATACCGTTCGGTTTAGATTGGATCTTTGGGATGAACTAGATCGTATGTATAAAATATACGACTTGATAAAACTTCTATGCGAGCTATGCTGTAATTGTTTGAAATTCGAATTATACATTAATAGCGAGTTTGATTCATTTCTATTATTAACAAATTTCCAAATACAGTAAGCGTTGAATTAATTTTATTGATTATTATGAAAATATTCTCTTGATTCTGCGGATTTTTAGTCTGTTTGCATGATCTTAAAACACTCAAAAATACGGTGATAAAAAACAAAGAGTTCTGACTACCTCTTTCGTCATCTTGTTTGTAGTCGAAATTCCTTTTTTAAGTTTCCTTTGCTCTTCAGTCGGGTTTTATTAATGTGTTTATTCTTCCAAGGACATTGGCTCGAATATCGGTGACAATGACAAGCGTCGTTATCGAAACGGTGTCGAAAAATTTGACGTTTGATATTAGATGGCGGGAGGAAAAAAAGAGAGAAAAAATTATATAAACAGCTTTTGAAAAGCAAAAACACGAGTAAAAAATTTTCTAGAAGACAGGGGAAGAAAAACGAACCAAAGTTTGAAAGAAAGAAAAAAAATTTTTTCCGCAAAGTCGACGAAGAGGACGTCGTAGCGAAACAAGATGGCGTCTTTTTAACTTATTTTTTAATATTTTTTTTACTTCCACTTCCTTTTTGAAAAGCTTAAAAAGAAGAAAATGAAAATAAAATATCAAGAATAAAAAATATAGTCTACAATAACAACAAGCAAACAAGAAAAGGAAGACTTCGACGCAAAACTTGTCTAATCCTTTGCAACCCACTCTCGACAGTCAACATTCATTTCGCACACAAGAGATACCATTTAAATCCCCATTCTGTTTACACTATTACAAAATCCCTTCCTCAAAAGCAGCACAACTTTTATATTTTTTTTCTTTTACTTCCTTCTAGACTTAACCTCCCAAAAGGTTTGCTTCTCTTTTAATTTCCTCGCCTTGCGATTTAATAAGTTTATCTCCCAACCAATAAAGGGAACGGGAAATGAAAAATCTGTTCTACTCTTTTATGAAATGCTTCTTTTGTGTCCTTTCCCTCGATTTTAATAATCCCTCTACTTTAATTAATTAATTAATTAATTTCTTTTTCGTTACAGGTAAGAAAACCCTCCATAGAGTGAAAGGCTGCATAAGAGAAATGTTGCAACTGATGAATCTTAATTTTGTAAGTAGTTAAAGGACTTTTAATTATTTTACCTATTTTACAACCAACATTATATATTCGAGTCTATGTGTTTACAATATTTTTCCTAAAATAATTAATATAAAGTCTAAATAAAAGACAGGAAAAAACCCCACTCATTCATTGTGTTGAAGAATCTAAGCGTTTATAAATGAAAAAAAAAATTCCTTATATTTTTAAAGTTTTTTGAAATCCTGATAGTTGAAAAAATGCTATTGCCTAAATAATTATTAAATAAAAGTAACTTACATTTTATTGATCAGTTTGCTAGCTTCCATTAAGTTTCTAATGCTTGGCAAGAGATGGCGACACGAGCATAGGAAACTTTACTTTTCGTGCAAATTCAATTTTGAGAAAATGGCTTTCACTCTGGTAATGAGATGAGAGAATTCTTATGCCTATTTAATGAAAAATACATGTACTTAACACGTCTAAATTGAATTAAATTAAATTGATATTTTTAAGCGGAGATTTCTTAAATGACAAAATAAAATAATAAATAAATCTCTTCTCTTTCTTGATACCTTCGCGCCAAAATGTAGATTTTCCCAAAGTTTTACCTACATTCCAATAATCATCATATGAATTTTATTACTTTTTACTAACAAAAATAAGTTTCAAGTTTTTTTCGAATCCTAGTATATTTGTTTTCGATCTGCTCTGAGACCAAAGGTCGATGAACCTCTGTCGTTTGCAGTTTCCGATAATGGATCGCGTCATTCAAAGAATGGAAAATCGAGACTATTCTGAAATTTTCAATCATTATAAATGAAAGATTTTTAATCCTGTTCAATCTATTTTTTCAATAGAAGGCATTGTCTTTGTCTCCATTTTGAACATTGCTGGGATTGAATTAATTAAATAAAAGAGAAATGCGAATGTTCACATTCTCACATTCTTTAATTAAATCATTAACTTAATTAGGAATGAGGAATTATAGTTGTTAAGAAATATTATTCATTTCTAATCAAATTATGAATTTTCAAGTTATACACATTTGAATGACTACGTTGAAGGTAAAAGCCTGTTTCCTATATTTACATAGTTCTGGTTAAATACATATGCAACGAGTGACGGATTATCGCATAGACAAAAAAGACAATTGTCTTGGGCCCGTGGATGAAAAGGGGCCCAATTGTCTTCCAAGATGAATTTGTTTAGGATATTTGTATATATTTAGTTCTAAACACGCAACAAGATAAGACCCGAGCAAATTTTTGTCTTGGGCCTGGTCGGAGGTTAGTCCGTCACTGTATGCAACTTTACAGAATTTTGCAGTAACTTAACTTTTGCAGTAATGGGCATACTATTAAAAATGAATTCGAAAAGAACAGCAACTGTTAAATAATAATAATAAAATTTAATTTAATAAAAATCTTCTCTCCTTATATAGCTGAATGTTTCCTTTGATACTTTTGAGTCTATTGATTAAAAATTAAGTTAGTCCTTGAATTCAAACAGTCACTTCAAAATAACAATAAAAAAATTATTCCAAAATCGCATTTCTGATATTTTTTTTAAAATTTGAAAATGTCTAAGCAATTTCATAAGATTGCCTTTTAGTCATCGTTTTTGATACCATTTTCTGAAATTTATATTTGATTAATAATCATTAAAGTATTTTGGCATTAAAGTATATCGGCTTTTATTATTTAATATTTTATGAGTATCGATATGGCCAAAAGAATCAAAGAACACTTTTCAAAAATATTGTCTGAGATAATATAGGGATATCCTTATTAAAAAACTGAAAAACCATTCTTGCGAAAATGCACCTAATGTGATTAGTAATAATAATTAGATGATAACCTGCATTTAAAGAAATATTAATAATAATTCTTAATACAATCTTTTGATAAAATTTTATAAAAAAAGAAAATAACATTTATATTTCATAAAATAATTTTTAATTTCAAGTTAATTGTTCGGATTATGCATAAATCACTTGGTATATTTTTGCGATGGTTTTTCAATACAAATTGTCATGTGTGCTGCACATCATGGAAGAGTCATCGGACCCAGAAAATTTCAGAAATGGTAAGTTTATTTTCATTTTCTAACCGAATGAGTGAGTTTAAATGTTATAAGGTTTAAATGATACTTAATATCAGTTATTGGTTTAGAATAAGTGATTAAATTGTTTCAATTTTATGATACTTTGCCATTCTAAATATAAAAAAAATTAAAGATGTTTGCATGTTTCAATTACATGCGAGATGGCCACTAATTAAAAAGAAGACAAACAAGAGCCATCATGCTCATTAATCGCTAATAACATTCATAATAGTTACTGCGCCATTGTTCGTTTTTATTAGATTATGATGTTTATCTTTTCAATTTTGAGCCTAATTAACGCGATTAAACTTAGCATTATGGTTGTTTCCATAATTTTATTATTAAGTATAGTATGATGTGGAGATGTCTCAAGTTATTATTCTACATGTTTAGCAGTATGAATTGCTGTTAATTCATTTCATGTAGGTTGTTATTCAATCAACATAATAACTTATTTGTATTCTAATGTATATTACAAGGAATTTTAAACAATCATTAGTCTCCAATCACTTATTCTACAAGGAATTTTTTGACATCATTGACGGGAAAGTGCTTCTCGTGACCTTACGTATTCTGCAAGATTAAACATTACATGAAAGTAATCAAACAGATGATTATCTAATTCTTTAACACTAACGATAACGTAGTCACCCTTATATACAGTACTTTGTTGATTCCTCACATCTACCTTCTGGATTTAGAGATTCCGTTCGTTAAGGTTTTACTTGGGATTATGTTTGTCAACTGGGTTAGTTTTTTTTAAATATTTGTTAATTAATTTGTTAATTTCTTAGATTTATATGAAAATGGGTCTTATCCATTTGTTTACTCTAGTTTGCTTTTGTAGCTGCAACATTAGATTTGGTGTCACCCCCCCTCCCTCCTCTGCAAAGGTCGTCCACCCGAAATAAACGATACAGAATCCTCACTATTGTCCTTTGGCATTCGTGGATTGTACTTCTAAATATAGCGGCAATAATAGCTTCATAAACTGTTAAAAATATAAAAATACACCTTTAATACAGTGTATGATATGCATAGCCTAAATATACATGTGTAAAGTAAAACTTTCCAAGAAGGCAGATAAATGCATATAGAAATACATTTATGAATGCAATAATGCCATAAAAATAAACAGTAACAAATGCACTATAATTTCTGTGTTTGATGAACATCTCAATTAAATGTCGAATTAAATCTCGATCTTTTTTCTGAATCGCGAACTTGTGAATAATTTAATCGAATTCAGTGCTTATCCCCAAGTCGTTTTCGACTGATTGTATCATTCCGTGAGTTCAATGAAGTAAATTTTAAAGTATTGTTGTATTTATTTTAAAAAATTTTTCAATCAAATTCGAAATCGTCATTCAGAAAATTTGACAAAGCCAGCAATACTAAAAGCACCAGCAGCAACGAACAAAGTGCGTGTAGCTGAAACACTGCACAGACATTTTTAGACAGTCCTAGTTTGACATGACCTTCACTGAAGGAGTTACCCGGTGGCAGCACTGTCTTCAGAACTTTCTGAAATTGCTATTACAGACATTTACTTTGGTAAATATTAATTTATGAAAGATTCAAAATTTTCTCGCGATTGAATTATAAGAACACAAGAAAGCTCAAAAGCGGTCTCAATTTATAATCTCTTTCATGGCATTTTGTAATAATACGAGGGTTGGGGCATAAGTCATGGCAACTTTTTTTTTTCTCATAGCTAAGGGATGGTATCACAAAATGTCATATGTCTCGAGGAAACCGTTCATTCATAGTATATTTTCATAACACCAGATGGCTCTGTGATTTCCTTTTGTTGCATTGAGAACAATGTTAAATCAGTTCTTACTCAACCGCCGTGCAGGATGGATGTAACCCGAGTTGAACAACGCTCGTATATCAATATAGCCGGTCTCCGCTGGCTTTGGTAAGAATTGGAGCTCCCACTATACTCTCCGGACATTTCTTCATGTGATTTTGACCTTATACGGACGGTAAGGAACCATTAAGTAGTAGACAGTTTCGGACACGAATGGACATTGCAAATATGGGATCTTGTGCAACAGATGATGACCAGATTTCCACACGGTGAGAGAAATGGTGAAGCAGATGATATGGGCGCCTGTCATATCATCGGCAGCGTACTGTGAACGTTCAGGGGACTACTTTGAGGCCCTTTAGAATGGATATGTGTGCTGTAATGATTCTGGAACATGAAAGTTGCCATGACTTATGCCCCAACCCTCGTATGTTTTGGTGTATCAGCATTTTTTAAACATTAAAATATTCTAGCCTTTAAAATGTTGAAAATTTAAATTTCCTTACAGTTTCGTTAACGAGAAACGAAACGCCCATTTCCTCGATCATTTAAAATTAGCCTTACGTCATCCAAGCGGTAATGTTGAGGATTATTGACTTGTATCTTTACTAGGAAACACTATCATTGTAAATCTGCTAGAGCTCTTATTAAAGCAAAGATTTATTAAACATTTCTTCTTGATAAAATCAAATTCATAGATCCTTTAAATTCAAATTGTCATCCAAATTCTTTCTTGCCGTTTTAATTTAAAATACACTTCTTGGTCCTTTTTTTTCTGGTTGTATTGGAATATGCTAACAAATGAATTTATAAATTCAAAGGTTTAATTCTTAATTTTTAAAAATAAATTCTTTACTCATTTAGAGAAGAAAGTGATGCTGGCCGTAACTGCCCAGATCAAATGACATATTTGATTAATTATTCGTATAACTGTTCATTTTGTGCACTATAAGGAAGCATTGTTTCAAACAAAGCATTTCAAAAGACCAGGAAAATTGCTATTAAATCCCGTGTTTTCGTTAGTTTCGGATGGCATCGGTCGGAATTTAGAGACACGGTCTTAGCTTCTGTGGACAGTGCAAACCTGTATGGATTTTAAAAAAAGCTTTATTTTCAATAATATTCAATAAGCTTCAACAACGTCTGATATTTTTTTATCTTTAATAAGGAAACATGAAAAACGTTAACCACAAAATGTAAACCCTTTGGCAAAACAGCCGACAAAAGTTTATGTAAATAATCTTACAGAATCAATATTTTCTCCGAATTTGGGTTGAAACAGACTAAGTCTGCTTTTCGGTATATGAGAGAGACTTTCTTATCTCAAGGGGTAAGAGTGGAGGAGGGGGGTGATTTGCATTTTGTCGCTTGGCAACCACCGGCCAATGGCTGACGGAAGACGCAAGAAGGGTCGTTCATGAATTACGCATCATCGAGACACAGCAATAACAAAGAACACTGCACGCACTGGTATTCCGTCCATTTCATCTTCTTCACTTCTTTTGCATTTTCATTCATTCTCTCTTCCTTTCGTTCGTTCGCCTTCGCTCCGTGTTTTTCACCTCCGCAGACGTTGCGAGAAAAAGAAAGGAAACGTAATTATGCAAAAACTTAAAATTCGATGACTTGGTCCAAAGGCTTTTCTTTCCTTTTTTCTCCCTCCATCTACTTGTATCTAAATGATGCCTTGAGACGAGTGAAGGGCTGCCGTGAGCGAGGGGTAGATTCAATTCGTGCCAATGAAGTCGAACCAACCTACTTTTTCCCCTCTCTCTAGGATACATGCACACATTTATACGCTTTCCTCTACGCATGGATTTTCTTTTAGCATGAAGTTTTCTCTTCTTCCTTTCGAGAAAATTTAACAATGAAACAATTTTTTATCTTAAATTATTCATTGAAGGTTTTTGATTGGAAGATGGAGATAAGCGGAAATGCCCTCCAGTTTTTCACTCGTTCTCTTTCTATGTTTGTTCTCGGAGACTTTTCCGTCGCTTCTCTTACCAATCAATATCTTATTATAATGGACAACTTCTTGCGTCTTTTTTTTTCTTCATGAGCATAAAGAGAAAAAAAATAAAAATTCTTTCATAAAAATAAAAATTCAATTGCTCATTTCTTTTACCTGAAAGGCAAATATCGACGACAAAATAATGAGCGCGTATTTTTTGATTATTCTTTCTAAAACGAACTGAATCCTCCGAAACGACATTCCAGTAGAAAATTCCCATAATGATGATCAAGAGACGAATTTTTTATTGGTGAGCTTGTTAATTAAATTTACTTTGGAGAATTACATTAGTTATACAAGATGGGTCTAAAAAGGTCGGTGAATGGAAGCATAAAACGAATAAAACAAAACATGGAAACAAAATACCTTTATTCACCCTCAAAGTAACATCCGTTGGACACAATACACGTTTGACATCGTTGATAAAGCTGCTGGAATGAATCAGCGAAGACCTGTTTTGGAATCGATCGAAGCACATATGTCACTCATCTCGGATATCTGTTAAGTCTGCAAAACTTGTGCCTTTCAGGATCCCCTTGAGACGAAAGAACAAAAAGAAGTCCGCAGGCGCCAGATCAGATGAGTATGGTGGATGTGCGATAACAGTTACACGGCGTTGGGCCAAGAAGTTGCGTGCACGCATCGCAGTATGCAGCCTTGCACTGTCATGCAACAGAGTCCACTTTCTACTTCTGAACATCTGTGGACGAACATGTTCGATGCGCAGCAGTAAGCGCTTCAAAACAGCTTCGTAGAATTCGGCGTTGACGGTTTGCTCCATTTACAATTGAGGTGAGTTTTCGCACACACGCCTTCGACTGCCCTAGCAGACTAATCTGCGTTGGTTTCTTGCGCTCCTTGCTACGTGCCGTCTCTCCATTTGTCTTTCCCTGCGCATACGCGTGGCCGCATTTTTAACTCGTGTACCTTTTGAGATATCCATCCATTCACCGAACTTTTTAGACGCACCTTACGAGACTTTTAGACGCTCGAGATTCACCGAACTTTTAGACGCTCGTATATAAACATTTTTCAAAGTACTGTCTTATTCATATTTATTCTAAATAAACTTCTATTTTACGAGACTCCTGTTCAGTTTCATTGGTTATGTGTGAAAGAGTGACTCTCAATTATCTCCTGCATTAAATGGTTCCTTTGTATTCATAGCACTGAATAAATATTTTGCATAACGAAAGATATTAATTCCATCGCATGAACATAAAAAACGTAGTTTTATTTATAAATTAGTTCGTCGTTTTGTTTTGTTTATCAGGTTGCTAAAAGTTTCCTTTTAGTGCTTCATCCTTTGTCTGGAATATGCTCCCTCAGCCAAACTATAAATCACGGAGAAAATTGAGTGGATATTATACTGATTTTGCTTAAATTTATTACACTAATTCAAGTACGTTGTCAATTCGCAATAAAATGTCTTATGTATTATACTATGAAATATAAATATACAGAGTGTACACAAATGATTGTCCCGGTTTCATGACTTCTAGTTGTATTATTTAACATATCATTACGAAGCTTTACAAGTTCATAAAGCAACTTGGCAAGTTTTTTTGCCATGTTATAGGTGCTCGATAATGTGCCCCTTTAGCGATTCTACAGATATAATATCTGTAATCGGGGAGGCCGTGGCCTGGTAGGCTGGTGGGCTTTCACTGAAATTGTGTTTCAGTGAAGTTAAGCAACATCAGGCACGGCTAGTCACTGGATGGGCGACTCATCAGTGACTCAGGATCATCACATCCCACCCCCGCTGCTGTGACCATCATACAGCAGTCGTTAATCCAGGTCCATCCAGAGACCCAACTCGTCGGCCTCAGGCCATACAGTCTCTGGATGGACGTATTGGATTACAATGAATTCTAAATTCTAAATTCTAATCAAGGAAACATGTCTGTCAATTTGAGCAAACGATCGGTAATACGAGCCAGGTAATGGCAGATAGGCCGGTAATAGCAGCACAAACACTAAGTCCATCAAATACCCCCATGCAAACAAGTCAGGGGAGCGCGGAGGCCATGGCAGCTTTCTTGATCATCATTTTTGCAGCTGTAGGCCTCTAGCGGCCGAAAATGGAAACATAGATTTGCCGGACATTTTGCAAAAAAAGCTTGGCAAGTTGTTCTATGTATTTGCAAAGTTTCATTATGATTTGTTAAATAATACACCTACAATAAAATCAAGAAACCAGGGCAATCATTTGTGTACACTCTGTAAAACAAATCTCTATGTTTTAAAAAACTTAATTTTCTAACCCCAGTTCTTCCATGAATATATCATTTAGAAAAATTAAAACTCCGTTTAAATCCATTTTTGAGCGACTTAAATTATCCATTTATCAGGTAAAAGCATATTCGAACTGTTTAGTGGAATCGAGGACCTTGGACAGTTTCAAGAAAATCATGAAATTTTGGGAATGCCTTAATTACATGATGGAACTTTTTCCAGAGCCAAAAAAAGAGTTGGTTCCAAAATCCATCAATAGAGGGGTACTATAGCTTTATAGAGAACGTAACAATGAACTATACAAATATTGTGTAAAAATTGTTGGAAAAATCTTGTGGACATTTGCTTGAAGTTGGTCAACAACTCCTGCAATATGCCGAACGCTAGTACTGCCCATGAATATTTAGAAATAAACCTCTCGGGCTGTGGTTACTTACAGTTGGAAGAACTAGGAGACAAGACATCCACTTGACCACAAAAAGTTGAAATTTCAATTTTTTTCTAGTCAAATGGGTGTTTTATCTACCTACTGCCCATGAAATTTGACATCCTGTCCTCCATCACTTTCGTGCTCTTCCTGAGGATTTACACGCTTTCGTCCTCTTCCTGGCTGAACAATTAATGAGCTTGTTTCTTCAAATTTCACAATCATTCTTCTTAGTCCGTTGCCAGTGAGTGGACCTTTTCGTAACTGCTTTAAAAAACGAAATTTTCGCTAACTAGCAGATTCAGCATGTTCAGAAAGATGCTAAATAATTATGATTTTGGTTCTGCATTAGTAGCTTTAATAACCAATAATTAAGCATTCCCAAAATTTCATGATTATCTGATGAACGGTTTTTGCTATAGCGAGCTACCTTAACTTGAGGCACCCTGTACTTTTCATCAAGAATGCACCCCGGGTTTGGAGAGAATGAATGCTTACCCCCATGTCCTCAAGACGCTGAAAAATCTATTCAAACTGCTCCGTTTTTTCTCACCTAAAAACCTTACTTTCTCTACTCAATAGCTTAATCGCGGGAAAAATAGTCCTTCAATCCTTCCGTAAACAATATCATTTCCCGTGAAGAAAACTACATGATGCGAAACTTCTCTTCGTTCTACCAATAATACACAGAAGAATTCCCTATTTGATTATGGTATAATTCTGAGATAGTTGAGCGCAGTGCTACTTTTCCTAAATTTGTAAAGGGGAAATTCATGCTTGCCGATGTTTGAACGAAACCGACCCCCCAATGTTGGCTAGATCGTTGTGGGGATTATGATATGGCTCTCTCTCGCTCTCTCTCTCTCTCTCCTGTGCGAATACATAAGGCCATGTGGCTTTTTCAGATGAGGACGCCTCGTTTGGCTACTATTATCGCAAGGTTTAGACGAGTTCAAAAACTCGAATCATGTCAGCAGTGACTACTGTAATGACCGGAATGCTGGAGAGATATCATTTATATATGCACGCCTTCTTTAAAAGTTGGGCAAATCGTACCCTGTGCACGCATTCAGTAGCAGCATTGCATGGTGGCTATTGCATAAAAGAATTAGTTTAAATTGATCTGTTATATTGTGGGTCATCTGAATAACTTACCCATGTAATCTAGCACAATGAACGCCGATAATGATAAAAAGGAAGCTGTCTCATCCTAAAATATTTCCGGTATAAATAAAAACATATAAGAGCAGATTTCAGTAAATTTTTCTTTGAAACTTATTTACGATTTAGTCAGAAAATGAACTTTTAAATTTATTTATTTTTACGTAGATAAACGAAAAAAAATGCCTGAAAGAACTTATCATTTAATCAAAAACCCTCCCTTGGGACTTCGAAAATGGGATCTCGATAACGCAAGCTTTTTGGTAATTCTATCTGATCCGAATTCCATTTTGATATTTCATGTTTGTAAACAGGTGAAATTGAAAAGGTTCTGTCCTCTTGACCCAAAAAACTATATAAAGCATTTTTTCTTCATGTATCCATTCATATAGCGTTGTAACCATTATTAGACTCCCTCGTTACTAGGATTTGATACTGGTACTATCTAACTGGTAAGGTTTGAATCACTGAACAATATTAAGAATCATCTCACTACATGCAGTTTGTAATTAAATAGGAAACGCAATATTATAATTTCCTCAGGCAGAATGGAATATGCAGAGATCTGTCTTTAAATGACGAAAAGCTTTTGCTTAAAGTGGATAGGTGAATTAGTAATTTGTAAAACTTGTGCTTCATGTGATTCGCTTACATCCTAAACGTTTTGATTTAGATGAGAGATGTAAACATTCTATTTTGTTCTGTGTACAAAGGAGTATCAAGCTAATATTGCTAAAATTCGAATACCAATAGGATGAGCAAACATGCGTAACAAAATTTACTTGCATTCATGGGTAATATCTTTAAACATAACCGTGATTTTTATCAACATTCTAAATGATGCGGCTTAAAATTTATTTATAACAGCAGAATTTTAAGAGCAAAATTAACCGTCCAGATTAGCCTATTGTTTTCTCAATCCATCAACGACAATATTATTTGAGGGACTTAATCAATATGTCGAGGAAATGAAAACTCCATCTCTCCTTACCTTCTTTCCCACTCCCTCAAAAAAAATTAATAAAAGAAAATTAAGGGATTTTTTTTTTGATTTTCTTTATCCAGTCTAAAGACGAGATTGATTTTTTTAAAATATTTGTCTGAGATGTTTTCGTAAATTTCTCCTTTTTTAAAATTTCTTATTTTTTAAAATTTTTTCCTTTGAACGTGTATTCTGTTGAAAGTTGTAACAGTGTGAAGTTAACACAATTTTTCCCAGAAGCCAACATCCTTTTGTTCGTCTTTTTATTTTGTTCCTCTTTTTCTTTTCTTGCTTTCTTTTAATATCGTCGAAATGTTGCGCTTGTTATTGTCATGAATATTTAAAAAAGAAATTAGCGGAACCACAATCTCGGGGTGATGAACGAGCCACTGGTGAAATTGCTCCCAAAACATGTTTTGCCAGAAGAAGAAAAAGCAAATAAAAGTTTACTGGGGCGCTTTTTACCGAGCGAGGGCGACGTCTGTCTGTGAGTCTGACTTAAAATAAGAAAAAGAGGAAGAGGGAAAAAAAGAGCTAAAAATAAAAATAAATACATAAGAGAAAACGAAATGAGTGTGGATGATGGGCGAACGAAGAAAAATGTTCCATCCGAGACAATACAGAAAAAAAATTATATTGAAGGAGAAGAAGAACAGATGAAATGCTCGAAAATTGCTGGCTGACTTTGTTGAGAGAGGGTTGCGTGGAAAAATAAAAAGTCTCGTTTTTTATTATTCCGAAAATGCATTTTTAAATATCAAGAGCAATAATTTAATTTAGAAGGAAAATTGTAACAAAAATAAAAGTTTTTGAAAAGTTTTTTTTTTCCTTGTTAACGCGCGAAACAGAACAACAACCGGCGGCGATAGAATAAGGGGGAAAAAAGTGGCAAGTTTTTGAGGGATTGAAAATATACTGGGTAAATGAGTACAGGGTTTTGAAAGGTCTTAAGGGCACGGCAACGTTCTTGGAGTGTGATTAGTTTAACTCAATTTTATTCCAAACTGTAAAGTTTAATCGAATCGTAGTCGTTGGTAACTTTCATGGGTTTTCCAAAAGCGAATTAGAAACTTCATTTTTATATTTCCTTAAAGAAGAAACAGATGGTTGTTTGCGAAAGTTATCTGATACTCGACGGGAAATAGAATTAGAACTTAAAAATAATATATAAAATTATTAAAATGGCAGCACGAATAAAAAAATATTTCAGTATCTTTGGAGATATTATAACGAAATAAGCGTTTGAAGAGAGCTTCGAATATTTATCTATCCAATAATACTTTTAATATAATGTTAAATTCATATCAAACCTATTTTTTATTGCTCTTCTAAACGGAGAACCTGCAATGGGTTGGGATGCTCTCTCATTGAACTGCGCTGCAATTTGTTGGGCTGTTCCCGTCCTGTTCCTAGATCATCTGAGGCTTTATTGAAGACCTAAGAAAAGCATCTTGATATACATAACCAAAGATAGAAACAGATATACAGGGCGATTAAAAAGAGTTGCACCCCTCCTACGTATACAGAAAATGGAGATATCCCAAATCTGATGCAGCCAACAAATACTTCCCTTTCATTTTTGTGTGATCTAGTCATCCAATTATGATTTGTATTCATAATTGAACGGAGGACACATTTTTAATTGGAAATTGCTCCCTATCCGATATTGTTTATGAGCTAAATTTTGTGTGTGACTTAATTTGCATAATCAGGTCATTAGAAAATCGCAACAGATAGACCATCCATATTTGGGATATCTTCGTTTTCTACACAGGTAGGAGGGGTGCAACTGACTTATTAGTGACCGTTTATATATACTGCTGGAGCCCCATATCTAAATAAATGCAAACTGTCAAAAATACATAAGACAACAAAATTTAATTACCTTTTGTTTTCAAGGATTCATAGACAGTTTAATATCGCGAACTTTACATACATTATACGTACATTGTACAAACCCCTGAATATCATGAATAGCCTTGCCGCTAACCTCGTAACTACAAACTTGACACTGCATTCGTAAATATGGTATATAAAGTTGATAATGATAAATTTTGTGCACTTAATGTTTAATAAAAGAATTGCACATCCTACATAAACTGCATCTCTAGTGAAACTTAAAATTCAATTTTGAAAGATCTTTGAAAGATGACTTTTCCCTGATCTTTATCATCTTAAAAACTGTAAATAAAATAATCAGTATCAAGAATACATTACGATAATATGCATTTTCATCTTGTTTACTCAGTATTTCATGTATCCAATTTATTGGTAATAATCTATTTTATATATGTCCTGTCTTTTCGCTTATCTTTGGAGCAGCTAAAAGAAAACGTTGCATACTTTCATTATTTACTTGACCCATTACATCGCGTGAGATAAATGAGATAGGAAATGAGCATATCAATCTTGACCTGCAAAGGAACCCAAGTGATTGGTTATTCGAAAGGTTTGTGTTAGCGTCATTTTCGAGATGCGTTTTTTCACTGTGATATAACATTTTCTGAGGAAATTGAAAGGTTTGAAATGAGAGCATTTAATATAGTAACACATCTCAATTAATACAACCGCAAAAAAATTGAGAGCCTTTAATATAGTAACACATCTCAGATTTAGATTATTGATAATACACTGATAACGATTCTATTAAATGTTATAAGCAACTTTAATCGTTTGAATTCGAAATTTCATAGCATTTTGCTTCACCTTTATCAGCCCTCTGCGAGTTTAAATATTTCTCTCGATACTTTGGAAATTTCAAGAGTTTGGGAATCAAAAGTACACTACAATGCAAAACGGTTTTTGTCTATTCGAATGTATTAGGTTATAGCATTAAGCGAATATGTTTTGGGTCATTTTGGAAATTTTTAAAGCACTCTTCTACATAATTCATCGATTTTCTACGTGAGTCATAATAACATTATCATAACCATAGAAGTAAAAATGATTTCTTTATAGAAGAGGGTTGAAGTCGTGGTGACCTACATCAAGTGAAATATGAAGTGGAAGCAGCATAAACGACGCTATTGAGAGATAGGCAGCGATGTCTATAGTGAAAGGAGACGGAGTCTATTCATAAATTTTCTTGCCGTCTCTAAGAAGAAAGGTTTCTTGCCTTATCGAATATTTCGCTTTTTTATCGCTAGATGGCAACAGTGTTTCGTATCGTTTTAGCTTTCCTCCAGTGTTTCAGTCGCTATCGGTGCCTCTGGTGGCGAACGAAAGCACCTTGTTCTTATCTGGTTAATTTAGCTTCCGACGTGAAGAATGCATTATGGAAATGGCGTGTTGAAAACCTAGAAGAAAAGCGTCTTTATCGAAAGCCCAGCGCTGAAATTTATTTTAGGTGTTTCAAAAGGGGAAAAAATTTACATTATCGCCTTTAAATATTAATCACGCACTTGAGATGAAGGAGGAAGAGGAGGAGGAGGAGGAGGAGGAGGAGGAGGACAAAAATCCTTTTAATGATAAAATATAACTCCAACCCAAAAGCCGTCGTAATTTAAAAATGTTTTAATCTTGCCTTGTGGTGTCGTAGGTTTAACCTTTTCAACTCTGTCCCTAGAGGGTAGAGATTATTATAGCGAGGATCCATTCTATCCTCTCATTACGCGGCAATAATATGCAAACCGAATCCGCCACCCCGACTGGAATTAGCCTTTTCGGAAAGGCGCGCTTTGTTAAAATATTAAAATATTTGCGCGCGATTAAAGTTTTCGCTTTTGTTGTTGTTGTCGCTGCCCTCTTTTGTGTTTCACTCTTCATCAGAATGCAATAAAAATGAAATACGACGTTTTGGCGCGCTACGCATCTCATCCTCTCCTTAATGCAAATACTGAGTTACGAGGTTGGTAGTAAAACTTTAGGAGCTTTATTATTAATATCTGGTTTTTATTGTATAAAATTTGTCGCTTAAATTTATGCGGCCTTCAGCTAAGCGACAAACACCATCACCACCATCACTCTAACTTGTTTAATTGTTCAGTGAATGATGATCGAAGGGTCAAAGGTTGGTGGTTAGTGATGCGTTTGATGTCGAAACTGAAATTTTGCAGTCGTCAAAGCTTGAAGTTGTAAAAGGAAATTTTTTGCGGTTGTGTTAATTGAATTCATGGAATTAGCTTTTAAATGCTGCAGCATCACATCTGTGATTAGAATCAAAATCATGTTAGTAGTCTCTCTAAGTTAGTGCTGATTCTACCATCCATTCCACTATTACAATTCCATCATATACTGTAAAGAACTATACATTTATTGTTTTATCTTTGGTATTTTTAGCAGTTCTATGTAGGATTTCCATTATTCATAATACCTTAAGTTATAGAACTGCTATTAAACCCTGAAGAAAGTAATACAATAGTCAAATCAGAATAATGGCAATTGTAAGCTTTATGTACGTATTTACATATATCTTACTGAGTTCTTATAATAAAAGAATTTATTTACATAGACTGAGAAAGGCCTCCTTTAGTCAACTGAAGACTATAATATCAGCATTTTAGTTTTTAATTAAGTAGAAAAAAGAAAGTTCTAAAAATGTATAAGTATCAATAAGAAGAAATGGAGCTTCTCCTGTTTTAGTAATTTCTTTTGTCCCGCAAAGTGTTTGTTTGCTGATCGTTAAGGTTATTGATTAGATTAAAATCGATATCATCTTCAGATTTTTCCAATATTTACTTTGGATTTAAGGAGAGTTTTTTTTCTTCATTTCTTCTGGATTACGGCTTGTTGATTTTCGTTCCACGTAATTAAGACTGAGGATGGAGATACTGTAAAATTAATAAACGACCTTGTTAATAATAATAGGATATAGTAACAAACTAATTCTCTATTGAATACGACCATTAACGATTAGATATTGATTACCAAATGATCTTTTAGTTTTGCCAATGAATTGCTTATATACTGAATGCAATAACTCGATTATATCAATTACCCTAATAGTCAAACGGTTTTACAATCTATTTATAATCGTAAAGTATTTAAAAATACTGCCAATATAATTACATAGTTGCGCAATTGACATGATTATTAATGTGAATCTTAATATTAATAAAAAACTCTTTAACCGCAACAGATGATTATTAAGTTTGTGTTGCATCTCAGCTGCTTCAGTTTTAATTTCTGTTGGATCACTGCCAAAGGTTCTTATTAAAATGCGTAATCTGTCGCTACTTGCTGATTTTATTAAATGTACAAAATATTTGGCTATCTTAATTTGGACGAAATACAGATAAGAAACTTCTTATTAATAGAGAGGCAACTATAAAATTATGTTGACAAAAAACTTCTTGTTTTTCTGTCGTTCACTCTTTATTCAAAGTAGCAATCAGTACTCATTTCATTCTAGATTTGATTACAAAGCTCTTTGGACACACTTGTTAATATGATTTTATTTGCTCAAACTGTTTCAAATTAAAATACCCCTGTATTCGAAACTATGAATGTCAAATCAATCAATAAGGAAGAGATTTTCGAAAAGAAAAATAAAAGAATTAATTATTTTCAAAAAATCACCGGCAGAGGAGAAACAGCATTACAAGCGTAGAATTTGCATAGCCTGTAAAGCTCCTTACGGCAGTAACTTAGTATAAGAATAATGTATCGTATAGAAGGACTCTTTGTAATTAATTTCTTGTTATTCATATTTTGAAGCTTGCAGCGTAAATTTCCTTCTGTCGAGTTTAGGAATTAATTTTTATGTCGAGAATGTCTTCAGCTTGGAGTAGATGGGCACCAATCATTAAGTCCACTGATTAGTTGAAGTTTAATAGGATCGCGCTAAATGTACTGTAGGGATTAGTATGTATACATGTATTTAGCACGTTATAAGGAAAAAAGTATAATAATAAGCAGCACAATATACTGTCAAAAATTTTTGAGAATAATACAAAGCAAAGGCGATGTATAAATGATGGCATAAAATTTATTTAAGGATGTTAGATTTAAACTAATTGCCAGTTATGATTCATCAAAAACTATATTTATAAATCTTGAATATATCATCTTGTAAATGTACTCCATTGGCGTAAATTCATCCGTGCAAATCCTCCAGGAAGCTCCATGAAATTCTAAAAATAATTCCTTGGAAAAATTTAAATTTTTTTTCGAATTACTGTTTTCAAGTCCTCAATATTTTGTAGCCGCCGGGAAAAAACTGAGTAAATCTAAAGAAAATAATCTGACTTATGTCAACCACAGAACATGTTTTATGAGTTCACTCGATTTGGAAAGATCTGATTTTTTTCAGCACAGAGGTAGTTTTAGTTAGCCTTCATTCTTAATTCTGTCTGAGCTATTATTCTTTCTTGCTGAAACCATTTCGTATGAAGAATACTTTTTCTTTGATAGTCTGGAAAGTAAAATGATGCTTTCACATGATGCTTTCACATGATGCTTTCCAATATCAAGCAATATGCCTTAAGTGTTTCAATGGAATTGTTTATTCATTATGAGGTACTACCCAAAATTTCCGAGAATTTCCTTCTAAAAATGTAGAAAACGTACCCTACACACAAATTTCCGCTGTCACCTCATTTGCAACGATCCCAGGAATTTTCCCATTTTTGGACGCACTCATGGAAGTCTAAAAGTTGTAGGGTGACCAGTGGCGATTCCACTTTGATATCTTCAATGAAGTCAAAACGTTGCCATTTCATTTTAGCAAAGAGGTAGAAGTTATAGGAGGCTAGGTCAGGAGAATAGGCAGCGTGGGGGACCGTTGCCATGTTGTCTTTTGCCAAGAAGTCCTTCACAACGAGCGACATGTATGTGGGCGCGTTGTCATGTGGAACAACCAGTCTTTGTTCTTCCACATAATGCGGTTGTTTGCGCGAAGTTTTCCGTCAGTGTCTTCAAATGCTGTTGATAGTATAATCATATCGAATAATTTGTAAATTCGCAGAAGCACAAGAACAGGTTGCAACATAAACAGCAATAACTCACGAAGAAATGCGCCTACGATTACGAAACTTGGCAGAGCAACAACTGAAAGCTGCACCAAGAGGCATCTAGCGGCAGAACCGCGTACTATGTTTGATTTATACGGAATATTCAAATTCTCGGATATTTTGGGTTGCACCTCGTATTTCTCTTCCCCATGTCCTTGCAATGCTCACGTTACGGATCCTATTCGTGCGATCGCTTGTTTTCCACATAGAGACGGTTAAGTAGGGAAAGTTTAATTTTAACCACACTGTAGATCTATTTCGACTTGTTGACGTTTATGAAGATTTTGGGGAACACTGACAAACTGAACAATCATAAACATATTTGTCTAAATATTCAAAGTTTTAGAAAAATTTGAAAAAATCGACACTGAAGGCTTCATAGCTGCGCCAGTAATATTTCACTTATATGAGCCATTGATTGGTTTGAAATCATTCGCTGCTCTGCAGACGTTGCATGCTCTGAAAAAAAAATAGAGAAATAAATCTTTCTTTCCTTCATCAGTCTTTCTATTATCCTCTCGGAGAGTGAACATTAGCTGTTAATAAAGAGATGTGCTTCGTATCAAACTTGAAAAAAAATTTGTTCCCTTCTTTCAATGAAAGGAAATGAAACCTTTCTATATTTTTCTCCTTTTTGGCGAGGTCAAAGTTTTCGCAAACACCCACGCTTCTCATTCTCCCTTATAAAGTACGTCGAAGCTGTTTTAAGAGACCTTTGGCAAAGTCACAGTTATTTATAAGTTCGAAATTGTGCTCCACATTTTAAGGGAATTGTGTTCTATGAAGAAAAGAAGAGAAAAGAAGGGAACGAAGAAAAAAAACTGGAGAGGAAGCGGAAAAGCTGAGAGGAGGGGATAAGAAATAGGTTAGAGGAGATGATAGGGGGGGGGGGGTTAGTGAGAAGGGGGTATTGTCAATTACAGGAGCTAGCCAGACACGTTCCACCAATACTCGTCGTACAGTTAGTCGCCCATAAAAATGTCTAAGACTGGAGCGTTTGTCGATAAAAGCTCTCACACGTAGCTGATCTGGTTGAACATGGCCACTCCATATCCACAGACTATCCTACCACCCCCACCCTTTCCTTTTTCAAAAAAAACACACTCCTTATCCCCCTTCTTTGATTTCTCTAACCCTCTCTTTTCTTTCTCCTTCCTTCCACATCACTTAGGGGACGAGATTAACGGCGGAAACTGAATCAAGCCCTTCCGATTGAAAAAATATTTTTTTAAAAAAAAGTGCTTTCTGTCTGAAAAACTCTACACAGTCTAAGTCCGAATTGTTTACAAAAAACATTGTTTGCTTTAATATTCTTTTAAATTTGAAAGATAAAAAAAGTCACCGTTTAAAAAGATTTTCATTTCACTTGTTCTCCAGTTTAGAAAGTTCTCCTACATGTCAGAATTTCTTCTCTTTTTTATTTCGTCTCCAAAATCAGCTTAAGAAGTTTTTTTTTCGTTTTATTAAATATTTTAAAATCTCATATTTGAACTTTAATTTGAAATTATTCTAGATTGGGCTACTGCTATGCATTTAGTAGAAATACAGGACAATTTTAATAGCGCATGAAAATGTCAGGTCATCCCAAAAATACTACTTTTATAGAATATAGGAAGTGTGCGTAAAAGATTACATAGGCTCTAATAATATAAAAATTACATAGACCTGAAGGCGCAAAATCGAGAGAATACGGAGAATGTAGAAACTTTTCCCAGCCGAATTACTCAAGCCTATTTAAGTTACAGAAAATTCTTGCACAATGATGGGATACGTTTTGAAAACACCACTCTTGGTGAAAAAACATCGTCATTGTGAAAAAAAAAACACCATTTAAATTGCCCAGAGAACAACCCTCTTCTTTGAGCTTTTCATTCGAGTCGTTCGCAGTATATTTGAACAGTGATTGAATTCCGTGGCAAGATTTCAAAACATATAGCACCAGTCGTATCCCATCAAATGAACCTTTCTGAAGGAGAAGGTCTTGTTTTGGCTGCGGTTTAGCCTGTTCCCCTGAATGAACCCAATGTCTTCGACGCTTAACATTCTTGTAATGTATCCATTTTTTCAACATCGGTGACTAAACGACTAAAAAAAAACGGGAGATTGAACCTCTCGAGAAGGTTGGTTTGGTTTGTTTGGTATTAACGTCCTTTTCAACTGCCATGGTCATTTCAGGACGGCGTTATAGGGGCCGCAAATTTTGCCTCGCAAGGGTTCTTTAACGTGCAGGCGGCAAACGACTACACGGGACCAACGGCTTTACTTCCCTTCCGAAGGAAGTGCGTGATCTCAGGATTCTCTCGAGAAGGAAGATTGGTGCAGATGTTGACACATTCTCTTGGATTGTTGACACATTCATCCCATACCTAGGGGATGGAGGCAGCTTGAAATTCTATAGCTTTAAAAATTCATGTTAAGAGATTCTTGTGCACTATTAGAGTATTAACTATGAAAAAATAAAGAAAATTAAAAATTCACGCTGATTATGAATATGTAATTCATTTTTCTATATCTCAAAACGTTTGAATTTATTTGATTTTATAAAAGATTTTTCTGTCATAGTGCTATCACCATGTTAATATGACAAAATATTAGATTTACATTAAGAAATGCTTTAACTGGCCAATTACTTAGATTACAAACAACTTATTTGCCGTCAGTCCATCCATATATTGTTACTAATAATTGCTGTGACTCAATATTTCATATTAAATGTCTTGTAAATAAATGAATGAAATATAAAATTAAATTTACCTTGGTAACTATAAGACTAAACAACGTGATTATTGTTGATGGATAGAGACAACTAACTACTATATACATATTTCAAAAATCATTGAGGTAGGCTATACAGTAGCTCAGATATCGAAGTTCGAAATTTCTCTTGGCACTAAATGTGATTAAGCGGTCCGGTCACTAACAATGGAATCTGAACACAAAACTGAAATATTTTACACACCTAAAGCAACTATTGCTTACAAAATAAGAAATCTCACTATGCGATTTCTTTCAAAATAAACCGCGAAAACGAAAAAATTTAAGCGCACATAGCCATGCAAAGACTCCATTGTTATGTCATAACTAAAGCCGTGTCTGTATTAATGCCCTTGAATGAACTTCTTTCTTCCACCATTCAGCAATAAGCCCAAAGCCATTTTACATAAAAGCAATGGAACTGTTTCCTATGAAGGAGCAGCAGACGACTATTGAATGGAGTTTGAACTTTCTAAACAAACTTATTTTTTAAGAATAATTAAAATTAGGAATTGACATCCAGTAAAACATTCTGTGTAGTAAATAATAATAATTATTAACTGGAGATACGTCTCCAAGCATAGGTAATGATTTTCAATTGAAAAATGGAAGGAAAAATTCTGCGACCCGGATTCGAACCAGGAACGTCGACTATCATGACCCGGATTCGAACCAGGAACGTCGACTATTCTACCAAGTTCCCAGGTTCCCGTCTCCCTGGCCAGGTTCCCATCTCCCTGGCCAGGTTCCCGTCTCCCATTGGGCTTTCAACCGTGACAACTTGGTTGTCTTTAAGACACCTTGAGACAGCTTGGCTGTCCGTGGTGTCTGCCATAGCCCAATTGGTAGAGGCATCGGCCATGATAGTCGAGGTTCCTGGTTCGAATCCGAGTCGCAGAATTTTTCCTTCCATTTTTCAATTGAAAAAATTTTGTGTAGTAATTGACAATCATTTCCTTACTTTATTATTTTATTTTATTAATTAAATCGGTAAAAATTCGTAAATTTTCCGGGGCTGACATCATGTATTCGCGAGTGAAACGAGGACAAGGCCCTCGACTGATCTAATGGAGTCAGCAGCCGAGAATACGAATATGCGTTGGAGAGGGGATGTGTATTTGTTTTAAATAAAATAAATATTCATGGAAGCTTACTCCATCTTATAAATTATTTCAAGACGAAGAATTATACACCAAAATTAAAGTTGTGTGCTTAATAACACTGCTCTAACTGCAATTTTTTGGCGACCGCCGTTAACGATTTTGCTTCCCCTTTACCGCCATGTTTTTTTTTTCTCACTTCTACTGCCACCACCATCGCTTCCAAGGTATGCTTGCGCGCATACAAAGAGTTCCGTGTACAAATTTGGATGGTTCCTTTTTAAGTTTTACCGTTTTCGAGACTATATTCAGACTATGACGCAATACTGAAGTTTGGCCTATATTTCAAAAAGTATTCTAATCATCTTCTTGTGAAATTTCACATTTATATCATACCTCAAACTTTTTTCCCGAAAATGAAAGTTTAAATTTCCTTGAAGAGATATTAGAGATGATCTCATACATAATGTTGTTGAAAATAAATGACAAAGAATTTCTGGATGAATTTGAAACAATTGAGAATTATTTTGTTTAAAAATATGTTCAAAGATACATTATGTGATCAAAAGTTAAGGGACACCCCTCATGACTCATGGAATGTGTCAAATGTCGCATGACAATTACATGTAAATTATATAAATATTAACACACACCTTCAGACACATATCTGCTTCGTATTATTAAGATATTGGTAATTTAAAAGAGCTCAGCAACTTCCACCATGGAACCATCAAAGGATGCCATTTGTGCAACAAGTCAGTCCATGAGATTTTCACCATTCTACAAATACTCCGTATAACTATAGGCAATGTGATTGCGAAGTGAAAGACCCAGGGAGCAACCACGAACTGCCAGACCTTTCAAGAAATTGACAGACAGAAATCGTCAGAACTGAAATGATTGGTACAGGCTTCAGAAATTTTGCTTCCCGTGTTGCTTTTACAATCACCATTCGTCGGGAACTGCATTTCCTGGGTTTCCACGGATTTGCTGCTGCTCACAAGCCCTTCATCACTGACAATAATTCCAGGCGACGTTTGAAGTGGTGTAAAACTCGCAGATACTGAGCATGGAACAATGGAAACATGTCCTATGGACTAACGAATCAGGGTATATCAGAAGGACAAAATTGGGTTTGGCGAATGCCTGGAGAACGCTTCCTACCTGAGTGGGTGGTGCCCACTATAAAGTTTGGAAGAGGTGGCTTCATCGTACGGGGCTCATTTTCATGGTTCGGACTGGCCAACTTGTTTCTGTTAAAAGAACGATGAATAATGTAGCTTATCGAGATATCTGGTACAACTGTGCACTGCCGACATTTGGATTGTCCTTTTCTGTATCAACATGACAGACAGCGGGGTTTAAGAAATGGACTGGTCTGTCCAGAGCCCCGATCTCAATCCCATTGCACACCTATGGGATGAATTGGAACGTTGAGCTCTGAAAACGCCGTCTTTCAACCGTGGCTGAACTAACCGGAGCTCTGAAGCAGAAAAGGGAAATTCCAACTTTTTACTACCAAAAACTTGGTGGAAAATCTTCCTCGTAGGATGCCACCACTTACTAATTCCTGTTATCTGAAGCCTGCGACGCAGAAATGTTGGAGTCTTTAAATTTTTGATCATATATAGTGTATTTCAAAGTTCACGATAATAACTAAAGCAGACATAAGCTTAGAGTTGTATTAACCTTTCACATGTCCTATTACCTTGAGTTTCAGTACGACTACTCAATTATCTGTTAATACGCAGGGTACGGATACGTTCGGAGCAAATAAAAGTACGGTTAATACTTGTAGCCTATCAACAAAAGATAAGTTAACTTTTCGATATTAACTTATTCTTTCTAAACACTATAGAGTTTAATACGTAATTACTCATGTAGGCATCAGAAAAATCGTAAACCAGTGAAAATTTGCATAATAATATTGTGCCTATAAAAAGGCATTCATCATGGATATTTTTCAATAATTCGCTTATCTATAAACGTATTTGAATTCGGTTAACAGCAAATAAGTAAACACAAAAACAGAAAACTTAAATAAGAATGTGATATAGAAATCAAATATTGAATAACAAAAATTATATTTTGAATATTTCAAAATTTAAATATGACTAAATATTTAATAAAAATACAGTAGGTGAAAATCTCAATGGAATACCCTTCTATGTATATATACATAAGGTTACAATATATACACTAAAAAGGAAGATTCTCCGAATGGAGCGAATATTGGTTTCCAATAGGGAAAGGGAATGAGTATTTGGTTTGCGTTATTGAAGATTATCTCTCTTGGAATCATTATTGGCACCACCGAAAGAGCCGTAATTGCGTCGATGAGGCTTCTTCTCTTGCAAATAAAACGGTTTTGAAAAATTTATATAAGAATCAAGTAATAATATCTTTTCCTCACTGAATTTTTCCAGAAGGAATTTCCTTTTTTTTTCTTCTTTCGGAATGGTATTGCTACGTGGAGTTGTGCTGCGCTGCGTGGCTGTGATGGCACCGTAGCCAAATGCCGTGAATACATTTACACAGGTGATTGCGAGACATGTGCCGCCAATTCGGCTGTATGAACTGGGCATGCGCATCGGCATTCGAAGCGCTTGAGGAATGTGTTCGGCCGAATGACCATCGGGAAATCGAAGCCCCGGGATTTTCAGCGGCAAAAATGGAAAGCCATCGATCTCTGGGAATCGAATATCTATTCGGGAAGGTTTTTCTTTCACTCGTGCGACGGCCAATGGGCGTCATTAGCAGCGCCACTCGGGGCGTAAAAAAGAGAAAAAAGAGGGAGAGCACTCGGTGATTGAAGAAATTGGAGAAGTATTTCCTATTGAAAGGAAAAAAAAATCTCTTCTTCTCTTTCACGTTTAAAGAGAAGGGAGCAGTGGAGCGGAGCAGTGCATGAGAAAACACTGGGTGGACATTTGATTTGTGCCCATAGACGGAGAAAGATTACGAGCCAATCATAGGCGACGTGACAGTGAACGATGGCCGAGGGATCCAATAACATTCTTACTTATTCGTTGGATGATGGAAAAAAATAGGTTGAGCATTGATATTTTTTGTGTTTAAAACACGAAACAGAAGCAGTGAGAAGTGTAATGGCGGAGATAAATCACGAGATTCTTCTTCGGCAGGGAATTTGTCGCCATTGGTGATATAATCTAATGACATCGTTGACAAAAGAAAGAGCAATTTGGCAAGAGCGTGCCGATGAAATATGATAAAAAAGAAAAGGAAACGATATATCTTCAGTGTTTATTTATATTCTACACTTAGACTAAAATGTGAAATGGCCTTTTTCTCTTTTTTGAAGAATTCCTTTGATTTATGCGACGATTTTTAATAAAAAAAACAAAACCTTTCACCAAAAACTAAATTGCTTTAATACGCTTTAAGCATTATACCATTGAGCTAAGTTGTATTATACAAGATCATACAAAATCTTTTTGATTGTCTACATTATAAGGCTTGATCTGAAAGTAATGCTGTACAATTCTTTTCTTGGGAAACTATAATTCAAAACGTCTGAAAATTACTCGTAGTGTTAATGAATGTTTACTTTGCTCCCTCATCTTCTTCAAATCTTGTTCCGCGCAGTGCATGTAAGCAGACCAAAAATATGAAAAACAAAGGAAGCCAGGTAGAAACTCTAAATGCGAATGAGAGTCTATTGCTTCGATAATTTCAGTCGCACTTTCAATAATTATTGAACTCTGTAGTATCAATTGTCGACTTGTGAAGCTTAGAATAATGGTGTGTGATAATAGCTACTATAGGAGAATATTTTTTGAGAGATACTTGATTCATGTATTTTTATTAGTTATAGCTGAAGACCGCACATAAATATTTGCGAATATATGTGCAACCAAGAGTTTCTTTCTCTGAAACCAAAATTCTGTTACAGGCGTCTTGTTTATAACGCGAGTATTTTCACAGATCCTGTTTTAGCAGATTATTATAGCTGCTCTATGTATCAGAAGGTTTGCATTTCCTCGTACAAACGCAAGAAACTTAAAGGTTGAAGGCAGTTTGAACTCTGAAGCCTATAATGACATTTGGACAATTGGGCGTTTCCTATGCTGTAGGAATTATTTGGTAAAGAGGATCGTTACTTTCAGGACGATAACGCACAATGTCATATTTCAGGTAGTGGCACGCAGACATGGATGGCATTCGCCTTCTGTGGTCCGCACACAGGCCTGATTATTTTTGATCAAAAACCACCAACAAACGTCTATTTCCACTCTTGGGCCCGTTTTTGATCAGAACCACCAACAAACGCGAATTTCCACTCTTGTTCACATTTGTCACTAAAGTTCCACTCTTCTGATCAAAACCGAATTCGATTCTTAGCTTATTCGAATATTTATTGGACGTGTTGGAGCGTCCAGTGAAGGCCAGAGAGCGCTGACACGATTAGGTTCTTGCCGGAATTTCAACACGTGGAGGTGCAACAGGATATTAAGTAAACTAAAATATCACTCTGTCCGAAATATGGTAGACATTTCCAAATTATTTTTGTATTGTGAAGGTATTCCATATTTTCGAGCAGAAGAAGTATCACTTTTGTCAGTACTAGATAGTGTATGTTGTATAGTGTACGTTTTCGATAACTATGACAAGAGAGAAGAAATTTAAACCAGAGGAGATTGCGTAATACTGCGTTGTTAAAACGATGTCAAAAGTGCAAGCCAATTAAAAACATCATTTAATTACGGAAGTCGGTCATTCCGTTGCCGTTTTTTTTTTCGATCTATTTTTTTTTTATTTTGGCCTCATTTTCGAATAGCACATTAAACAATAAGTAAAAGTTATGCCTGGCACACATGTCCTCTCAATTCAGAAACAGGCCAAAATGGCGGTCAAAATCTGTGATATAAACAGTCGAATCACATTATTACGACCATCTGTTAATTCCCGGAATAGTCACCACGTACAACTCGAACAGCGCCTAGACGGGCTAGGAGATACTCAATGAGATGCTGGAAAGTCTTTACAGGGATATTGAGCCATGCTGACTGTAGTTCAATTGATAGCTATTAGAGAGTGGAAGATGGGGTATTCATAGAGCGAATAACTCGATTGACGTGGTCCCAAAGATTGGGTTTAAGTCCTGAGAATTTGGGGGTCAGGAAAATACAGTGAAGTCTTCCTCGTGCTCTTCTAACCACTCACGTACAATTCCATTGTCGTGCTGGAAGATGCCATCATGCCCAGAAAAAAAACAATGTCCATGTATGGGTGTACATGGTCAGCACGGATCGATACGTACTTAAATGGATTCATATTGATATCCTCATTCCCCAGAGCCGCTTGTTGTCGTCCATAAATGATTGAAAGTTTGTTAAGGTTGTTTATTTTCTGACGTTTCTCGCGTATGCGCCAACGTCCATTCGTCCGATGAAACAAAAAAACTTGATTCATCTGAGCAGGCAACCTTTTGTCAATCAGTGGATGTCCAGTGTCGATATTGTAGTGCAAATTCCAGCCTCTTTCGACGATGCACAGTCGTTACTATCGTTGGCTCGTGAAGCACCAAAATGTCCACGTCGCTTATTTTCTATAGTGCCATTTTGCCATGCGCGATACACTTTTACTAAAGCAAACCGCGAACGGTTCACAAACTCAGCAGTTTCTGAAATGTTGCCACCCTTGACCCGAAAGCCAATAATCATTCTTTTTTGTACATCCGATAAATCGTTTCGTTTCTGCATTGCAACAATTGAAATGTTTTTTCTAAAGCCACTATATATACTAACCCATTCTGCTGATGACGCGTCATTTATTGCCTCATTTATTTACTACCTTCTGCGATTGATTATTTCGCGGTGACATCACAAATAGGAGATAGTTACATTAATGTGACTCGACTGCTTATTATATGTTGGTCAATCAAATTGTATTTCAAACTAGTCCATCTAATGCCCATTCCGGTCATTGAAATGATATTTTCGCCATGATTTTCCATCAGGTGGCCCGGAAATGTCATTTCATTGATCGGAATAGGCATTAGATGAGCAGGTTTGATTGTCCAACATATTTAATTTCTCCTTAAAAGATTACTTTTCCCAGAATAAACTTATAGTCAACGAAGAGAAATATGGAGTTCTTCTTCAGTATATACATTCGGGCTTTTGGTTGAGATTATTGGAACATATATTCAATCATTAAACCAGAAGGTAACTTTAATGACATAAAATTTTTAATTCTCTTAATAAAAAATTCTTATAAGCTCTTTCGGTTATAAGATCTACCTGTGCGTTAAATCTTGTTTAGTGGTATTACCTACGAAGAGTTTTTGCAAAGTCTCTCCAGCATAAGGGGCATTTTCTTTAAAATCTACACAAAGCGCATCGACATTAAGGCGATTATTCACTATTTTTATACGGCGAATAATTTTAATTAGTAGTAAAAATGTATCGAAACTGCGAGAGTTAATGAACGATATGTAAGCTCCTTTCCTTCCGTAATCTGATTAATTATGATGTAAATCTGTGTTTATGCTCTGCAGTATTCACGAAAAACTCTCTCGTTAATGTTTTTTCTACATTAAGTTTAAGCTGAAAAATAAGCGAACCAAGGAACCATGGCTTCCAGAAAGAAGAGATCTTCCTACTTCAACCTAATTAAAAACTTTACTCAAGATAACAAAAGATTAACTCTTCCCTTATTCTTCCCCCATCCTTGAATCTCCCAACACAAGAATGGATGATAAAAAATTAACCTTCCCCGAAGGAACTCAATTTTCGTTGCGTGCACGTACTGTTTGGTTATGGCGCCAATTTTCATCTCGAGATCTTCCCGCCAGATAAACGTTCTCGTTTCTTCGAAAATAAACGAGACTTGCGCTCCAATTCGGCCGCCAACTGGCCGTTGAGTGAAGTGTGCCAACGACGGCGACGACGTGGTTCGATGAAATGTCCAACGAGTGTCACGTCCACTCTTAGAGTTAAGTTCCATATCAGATTGCGCCGGTGTGAAAATCTAAATGATGGCACGTGTCAGTATGCTATAAACATTCACCCAACTTCTTGAGCTCTTTACACGGGTCCAAAAATGACACGCTATCATGTTCTTAAAGTATAAATTTGAAGGGATGCTTCTGTAAGCGTTACACCAACTTAACAGACATGACATCATCATCTTCCATGTGGGATACAAATCTCTATGAATGCGGCCGCTTTGAAAATAAAACTACTAAAGATGCAAACATGTGCAAATGAAATTGAATTCCAAGCAGCTACAAAAATAAAATTAACGGTGCTAAGAATTTTTGCAAAGTAATGAGCTTAGGTAAAATTTCCCAAATTAAATACATGAATACTTTTTTTGTGGGTGGGGGTCTGTCAAGTTTATTCATTCCCTCTTAATAATATCATTGTAATTGTAATACAATCCTAAGAAAAATGTAAAGCAATCTTTAAATATATCTAGATGTGCCTTCGAGATGACATGTCCAGAAGTTATGTTTCTGTTCATCACTGTTCACGTTTCTAAGTTGTTTAGAATAATGTTGTCGTAAATAATTGTTGATTGTTCATCGAAATAATTTCAGTTCTGACAGTAATATCTCTCAGATACTAAATACTTACAAAAAATAAACATTTACAAAGAAGTTCAAGAAAACTTGAAGATACAAGAAAATTTGCAGACGTGATAGCCAATCTTTACCTCCCCGGCTGCTGTGACCATCATACAGCAGTCGTGAATCCAGGTCCATCCAGGGACCCAACTCGTCGGCCTCTGGCCATACAGGCCCTGGATGGACGTATTGGATCCAATTAATTAATTAAAAAAACTTATAGTTTGATAAATATTAATCTAACTAGCAGGCCACCCGTGCTTCGTAACGGAGTGTTACTGATCAATGCAATTAGTACCGGCCACCCTTAAATATTTAGGATTTCATTAATTCTTAAAAAAGGCCTTTTCTCAGTAAAATGGCTATATTGGGGTTTTAATTAGTTATTAATGACTATTAATTTGATTAGCTAAAAATTATGTGGCGGTTTTCGGCAATACTATTAATGTAGTGGTAATTTTCATTTTATAAACTATCTTAATATTTTTAAAAAATTCACGTCTTTCTTTTTGCTTTCCTATTCATATGTTCTAGCTCACTCATCGCTTTAAGTTGATCATATTCTACTTTCGTTCACAGAAATTCATCGCTCCGGTCCAAAGTAGCCAATACTACTTTTTGAACGAAAAGAATTTATACTTTACAAGTACGACATAGTTAGATAAAAATAACCAGCTGGTTTTGGCATTTAAGCCCGCCCTCTTCGGAGTTTACAGGACAAGAAAAATGATGGTTTTAAAATTTTTGAATAGCGTGACTTAAACAGGAAATTGATATAAATTGGTTGGGGAATTGGTATTTAAACAATTTTAGATTTCAATATTTAAATTCCAATTCCCCAATCAGTGTATATCTGTTTCCTGTTTACGTTACGCTGTTCAAAAATTTTAAAACCATCATTTCCTTTTCTGAAAACCCGGAAGAAGACGGGATAAATTCTGAAATCGGTTGGTTATTTTTATATCAAACTAAAAAAAAATAAAAGTAAAATTAAGCAATCATTGCATTCATTTATTTAAAATTTTCAGGAAATTTTATATTTCAACAATTATTTTTCATATTTATATTAGACCATTACATAATAATTCTCCTGTGCAGTTATAACATTGATTTGTTTCCTCCGATTTGCGCGTGTTGAAGATGACAGATAGCGCTCAAAGAGCATAAGGAAATGGGGGGAATGCTCATTGATTTTGTCATGGACGTCTGTACCCTTCCTCTCCCCAATCTCTTTATTACAGATTCCTGAAGTTTGATATGCAGAATTCTTTAGCAAAACCTACTTTAGAAACTAGCCAAACACTGTGGTTAAATAACGTGGCGGAAGGAAAAAACCTCTTGTTCACAAATTAAATACTTTAATATAACAGATATGTATTTCGGTTACCCTGTGACCATCTGACGTATTACACTAAAAGATGGACATATGATGACCGAATTACGTATATGTTGTATTAAAGTATTTAATTTGTGGACAAGAGTTTTTCTTTTGCTATCAAAACATTACATTGCTCTGAAGTTTTAGTAGGATTGGACCGGCGGAATCGGAATTATGGAGCCAGATTCTTATACCTTCTTTGCATGAATTAGTCCAATATTTACTTTTCAAGCTTTATTTCGTCCATCCACATTGACATAGTGGTTGCATTGGCTTAGTCGTGGGATGAAGAAAAGATAACTGGATCACAATTTTTTTAAATTTTTGGGCATTAATTTTTTATCATAGACATTTTGTTATGTTTTTTCGTAAAATATTCATTAAATTCTACATAACGTATTTCATATTTAAAAGCTTTTTCAATCTCTATGCAGGGTTCTCCCCAGGCCCTTTTGAACGGGCGCGCCGCCCGGCTGATTTTGGAGACCGCCCGGCTGAATACACGAAAAACTGCACAACATTGCATATTTTATTTGTTTTTAATTTTTGTCCGCCCGGTTATTTTATCTTACCACCCACCTAATAAAGTTTTCTGAGGAGAACACTGTGTATGTTTGCCTTTCTCTCTGAAAGTATGAGTATTAATACGAATGTATTTCTTTTATACCATCACATAGAGCAATCTATTACATGATTGACCTAATTTCAGTATTTCCTAAGTTAGATTAGGTTTTGAAGCAGAAAGAAATAGCAGTCATTGAGTTTGTGGTCAAAGAAAGACGTGTTGCTGGCCAACATTCACAAAAGGCTCAAAAATGTAAATGGTAATGCGGTAATCTATGAGAGAAATATACGAAGTTGGGCGAAAAAGTTTAAAGAAAGATAAAACTGTTGGTTCAAAGGTGGCACAAGTGCATCGCTACGGTGGAGGCTATTTTGAATAGTACCCTGTATCATCAGAGAGTTATTCTACATACGTTCTTGTACGTTATAAATATAGGAACTACGATCTGATAGGCGTAACATTCCATAGTATTAAGCTAAGCTTAAGAAAAATGTTCGACTTTCTCGACATAATTTTGAATCATTCAATAGTGGTAGAGTTTTATTGCAGATATTAAGATAATATATTCGGTCGCCTAGAAAATTTACAACATCGGACGCTCTTTAAAAATTTGCATGCTGTGGTCAGAATTATTCATTTTATTAAATTACTTTGGAACCAAAAAAATTTGCTGTTCATTTTTTTTTTTTTTGGGAACAAGCAGCTTTAAGTTCTCCAGATTCGCTGTCGTCTTAGTACCAATTAGGAAGGGAATCGTTCATCGGGCCGTTTTCGCCGTCGTCGTCGTCGATGATCCCGTGAACGCCTTTCCGGTTGCGCTGTCGTCGCCGTCGATCGAAAAGCCTCCTGGTTCGTTGCCCCACATCGACCACAATATTAATTACGCCTCTCATCTTCGACATTTGACAATCCACGAGAAACAAGTCGAGAATTATAAACTAATTTCCTCCGCTCGCTTCGAAAAATTTGAATAATCGGAGAGTTTTAGGTTCGAAACTTTTGTAGTTGATTTTTTTTTCTTTTCCTCGTGTGTGACGACGGCTCATGCATACTGTTGTTGACTACTTTAATGAAATTAAAACCAGATAAAAGGGGAGAGACATTGGCAAAGTGAACGTGCTAGGCTCTTTTAATAGCTCTTAAATCGGTTCTAGGTTGATGCAGGTTCCAGAAAAACCATCGACCTTTCGTTTTTAATATGAACTCTTATATTCTTTCCCTTTTCGACTATAAAGAGAATTTACGATTAGAACGGTGTTGTAAAAGTGAAGTTTCTTTCCCTCCGTACGCCCGGAGGAAAACATTTTGTAAAGGGATCAAAGAGAAAGAGAGACCTTTCGAATGGGTTGAAGAAAATAGCTGAATTTTGTTTTAAAAAGAATAAAACTTTTTTTAATTTAATGCTTTCCAAATTGCTCTTTCCAAGTTGAAATTTGGAGTTTCTTCGCTCGAAGCTAATTAACTGATTAAATAATGATGCATTCCTAAAAGGAAAAAGAGATAAGGGAAACCGAAAAAGGCACCACCCTTGCAATAAATTAAGAATTAAATCATTGTTTTAAATAAGAGATGTCAATTCTTATAAAATATTAATTATTCCTTTCGTCTTCATGAATGCATTTTATTATGCTTTTAAAATCGATATCAAGAATTCTAAGGATCTAGAGTTATTACACACCACTAACTCTAGATAGACTTCGAAGAATAAAAATCGTTATCAGATAGCAGGTGTATATTATCATCCTTGTGTGAAACTGATAACTGACAACAACAGATGAGAAAACTTATTCACAAATTGAAACCGGTGAAACCCAAACCAGTTAATAAAATAATATTACACATGAACTAGTATCTCAAAACTAAACTTGAATAAAAAAAATATATTCTGATCAATATTGCGTCATTTTAATCTGTTAAATCTGATCTTGAATAACATTTTTAAATCCCTAATGCATTGTCTTATAGTGAAACATTTTTTTTATTTCACAAGAAAGGACTAGAGAGTCTTTTTTAGCTGCAGTTTAATACTTTCATAATTGCCCTAAACTAGTTAATCTACAGTATAATTATGGAAAGTGTAGATGATTTTATATACTATATGTGTCTTGAAAGTTTTAGAGACTGTAGAATACTTAGAAATTCTAGACAATAACAGGGAATCCTATTATCTTGTGACACTCAAAAATAATACTTGTATAATGTAGCCCGATAAAATACTTTCATAACCCAATTTGAAAAGTTCGCCAATTTCAGGGATACCTTCATTCAAGAAATATTTTTCTACCTCGTGCACCGTTTTGTTTGTACACCGGCTATATTTGTACAAACCGAAAGCTACTTTTAAGAATGTAGAGGTATTTTGATCTAAAGTACATTGAAACAAAGTACATTGATTTAAAGTACATTGAAATACAGAGGGTTGATTCAGATAAAATGAGACGACTTTAAACGCCGCGTATGACCTTGACGGAATGTGATTTGCATGACTCGTCCACTATTCATGGGGATTAGCTTTGTATACACTTGCTGCTGTTATTTGGGACATTTCGTGCTGAAACATGGCTTCCAAAATCACAGCTTTTTGGGAAGGGTATATGTTTGGCCTTTCCGACGCTAACTTCAGTCTTTCGTGCATTGTGGAATTATGCAAACGAAATGGTATCGTGGTATCCAAAGCTACTGTGGGTCGAATAATCAAAAAGAACAAATTGCGACCATCTAATGAACGTGGACGAGCAGAGAAGCAGACCAGAAACAAGCCCCAGCCAACACGCCCAGCTCAGGTGGTGCGAGAAATCCAGTCTGAAGTGCTGAAAGAAAATCCCCCCACACAGAGAAGTCTAGCCCAAAGGAAAGGTATTTCACAGGCAGCAGTCTCCAGAATACTTCATGACAATCTTGGACTGGAGCGACGTCATAAAGCGCGCGGTTACACAACTGAGTGACTGAACACAACTGAACACTGCGGAAGATGGAACAGGAGACGGGCATACGAGTTATTCCCTTCTCTCATGTGCCTGTAAAATCTCCTGACGCATCATCGACGGATTTCTGTGGTTTTGATCTCCTGAAACGACGGCTCGGAAGTCGCCGACCAAGAACCGTTGATGGGCTATGGAAAGTGTGTCAGCAGATGTGGAACGAACTTCCCATGGAGTCCCTCAAACTCAGCCTACTTCAGTGGAAATTACGGTGCCGGGCGATAGTCCAACAACGTGGCTCTCACATCGAACACAACCGATGGTGTGGCGCCATGGTATTACACCATCGTTAGAGAACTGCAAAGTCGTCTCATTTTATCTGAATCAACCCTCCGTAAAGTACATTGATTTAAAGTACATTAATAGAATGCTTTGAGATTTGAAAATGAATTGCAGATTTGTAGTCAGCATGAAATTCTACGTCGGATTATATAGCACTTGTCCTATAATCAACGGATACACAGAGATATCAAAGGCGAATATAGAGAAATATTCAGTATTTAAAAGCTACAATATTACTTCTAAAAAACAAGAACACTTGAACAGAATTTCTCTCTGTTTTCTGGATTAATGATGTCCTTGATTATAGGCCTTCTAGAATAAACAAGATAGTTTCGCTATCTTTTGAAAATGCAATTAAATAAGATATTTTCCTGTATGAGGCAGTGTCAGTACTTGCTACTCCTCCACATCGGAAAACTTCTACCTACCTTACCTCAGTTCTGTCTGAGAGTGAGTGCACGATCCTTAACAGCTTCGAGTTGTGCGTTTCCTTCCCTCGCGTTTTGACCGCGAAGCACCGCTATTTTTGCGTACGCACGTTGTTATAGCCCACTCACATTCGTACATGTCAACGGTTGAAAACCAACTGACTTTCGCGGATATCTTCCGTCCTTGAGCATCTACACCATCTAACGGCATCAGTAATTACCAAACGTCTCAATGTTGTTGCTGCATATCGAAAAATGTGGATGCGGTCTTGGATTCCGCTGAAAAAAAAATAGTTCCCATGACTTTGTTCGACTTTTGCGAAATAAAAAATGGGCAACTGATAAATACTGTTCTTTCCACTGATTTATGTGATTATATTACATTTAAAATTGTATAAAGTATATCAAATTATCGATTAATGAAACATGAGCAATTGAAAAATTAAGTAGTCCGGTTAATTTTCACAAGATGAATGAATTAGTGGTTCCCATGTTGTAATCTTCTACCCGACCTCGAATAATTTTCATATACGAGGGGCGATTGATAAATAAGTTCTCCATGGCTGTAACTGTTTATTTGTTAACCGATTTTCAAAATTCTTTTTGTATCTTATACTCACATTTGTTCTCTAAGTAATGCACCATTCCTTTCCAAGCATTGCGCCAACGCGTGACTAGTTGGGTGAACCCGTCGGAGAGGAATTCCGGAGTTGTTGTCGACAACAGGATTGAATGGCAGCGTTTACCTCGCCGACAGAACCAGCTCATGTTCCTTAAGGGGCTCTTTCTTCTTTGGGAAGTGGTGAAAGTCGCAATGTGCAAAGTCTTTCATTTTTGAACTGCAATTTTTCATCTTTGAATTGTAGGCGTTGCAACGCCTTTGGTGTGTGGTGACTCGTGTGCGGGCGGACGTTATCGTACTCCAGAAGAGGGTCCAAAGCTGCCATTCAATCCTGATGTCGACAACAACTCCGGAATTCCTCTCCGACGGGTTCACCCAACTAGTCACGCGTTGGCGCAATGCGTGGAAAGGATGGGGACTATGTCTAAAAGGGAATAGTGCATTACGTAGAGGACAAATGTGAGTATAAGATACAAAAAGAATTTTGAAAATCGGTTAACAAATAAAAAAGTTACAGCCGTGGAGACCTTATTTATCAATCGCCCCTCGTACATCTATTAGTCGACACCGTTATTTAATGAAGTAGAATTGGGTGATCTTCCTTACTTTTTCCCACCATTGGGAACTCAAGCAAGTTTTCAGTGTTTGTTGAATGATAAAAAGTTTAACTGATTTGCGGATTTAAAAAACTTGGAACTTCATTAATGCGGCTCATTGAGGACTCTTGGCTAGTGATTATATAACCTGTATACTTACTATTGTACAGGTTTTAGCATTTTTTGTGGTTACAGCTTTGATCGATTGACAGAAGAGGAAGCCATATCAAATGGTGCCTGTCTTATTACAGTTTCATTGAAATCCTTTCTTTGATCAAAAAATCCATCATGAAGTCATACAAACAGATAGGCAAGAAGATACACATAGTTTTAGGAGAAATCATCGACTAAACAACAGATATAATTGGTAGTTTGGTGTCGTGAAAGGGCGATGAATGATTATGATGTCTTTCGATGAGTTGAGGACGCATCTCCAGATTCCATCGGACGACAGTCATCTGTCTCCGTTCCATTTGGGTTGATGGAAGATTTTCTTTTTTGGTTTTGTGTTTTTTCCCTCCACCTCCGCCTTCATCTGTTTTGCCGCCTTTCAAGGTAGGGGGGAGATACGAATGACGGGACCTCCATTCCCGTGTAATTGTAAATGGTGGTGTTCGGCTACGTTTTCGTGAGAGACAAATGACTCCTCTCCAATTTTATCAAGTCAAGATGTTTATTTGTTTGTGTTGTTGTTGCTGTTCGTTTTGTAATGGCGTTCGTCGCTATGGCGATGGCGCAGCGAATCCCCAAGTGTTTAGGATCATGAAAATGGGTCGAAATTAACTTAAACATTCTTCACAGTGAATGTTGTTTCTGCAGTGAGAAATGGGGCCCTCCAAGAGACAATAATTAGTCGACTCGAGAAGCTGCGAGTTTTAATTAGATTGCGCGCGAACGAGGGCGTTAAAGAGTGAGACATTACGCCCACGCGTCTCCTCCGCACACATAACACGCTTCCGAAGTGTGGAGGGAAAAAAGGGCCGAGGGGTGGTGGTTTAAATCCTAAAATAAAAAAAGAAAAGTATCCTTTTTCCTTTACCCTTCCTTTTCCTTGAACAACCTCTTCTTTCCCTCTTTTGCGGCACTTGCCGATATTTTTGAAGAGTATTTCGCGGCGCAATGTTCCCATCGATCAGGAACAGCACTTAGAGTTCGTCACAGACTACTGCGAAAGAAAAGGAAGGTAATATGTTATGAATTTTTAAGGGGTAATTTTACTCGATTTTGCAATGGAGAAACTGAAATTACAGCTATCGTTTCTTATTAGGGATGGTAATAATTAGTGAATTATGATTGGAGCTCAGAGAGAGGTTTTCAGTTAATATATAAAATAGTGGCACTACCATCGATTATAAACATAAATTTAAATGTGCACGATATAACAATTTGTTAAGAATTGATTAATGTTAACCGTTTAGTACGAAAAGAGTTGCGGTAATTAAAAAAGGAAATTCTATTGAAACAGACTGTTGAATTACCGACGTTGGCATTGATTTCTCTTAGACACGTGGAAATTTCTTTAGCAAATGATCCAGAGGCTTTCGTTAAACCAGTAAAATTTATTCAGTCACATGATTCCTTTCTATTTAATACCATTCCACGTCTGCAACATTTGGGAGGCGCTGTTCTTTATTGGCAGAGACTTTTTTGCTAATAACTGCAAAAACTCATTCTTGTTGGAAGAATTTTTGCTTTATATAAGTGCTTTCAATTTACTTAAATTCTCGTGGGCGTATGTTTGGTGAATAAATGATGTTTGAATATTTTCGATGGCCGTGATTGCATAGATTCTTCTCGACTAATGCAGCATGTTGTTGTATTTTCATGCTTCATTTCGATATTATTTATTAACATATTCCTTTTTAAGAATTGCGTGATAGGGTATCACTATCAACAAAAACTTGATGTTGCTGAAAGGCATGCAGCAAAAGATTTCCCCGACTCCAACTCAATCGTCACTTTTGGCTCCTAACTTCCTATCGCATATTGCCGAGTGCGGATCCAATTTCAGATCTACACTACCCTATCAAAAGTCATGGGACAGCCCTGATTTGAATGAAAATGAGACATTCCTTTGCAATTTCACTGTTGGAATTCTTCCCAGCACTACATAACAGAGTGCACGCTATTATGAGATGATGCTTGCGTGAATGCTGTAAGAATGTCTCAAAGAAAAGAGCTTTCAGACTTCCAAAGAGGTACAATTATTGGATGCCATCTCGCAGGCAAAATTGGTAGAGAGATGTCAACCCTCCTAAACATCCCGAAATCGACCGTTCACAACATCATCCAGGCATGGAAAGAGAAAGGCACCACAAGTGTTCCGCCTAGGACTGGAAGACACAAGATCATGTCGGCCAGAGACCAAAGGGCTCTTCGTAAAGTGGTCACTGCAAACTGTCACACATCGCTTGATGGACTGACAAGATTGTTCATATAGTCGACGGGAACTGTTCGCAGGGAACTACATGCAATAGGTTTTTATGGCAGAGCGACAGCCCACAAACCTGGGATGTATTAATATAATTAATTTATGAAAGCTTCACTTGGGAAATTGATTTATAACTTCGCACTGATTAAACTCGAGATGAACTGAAAGCAGAAGATATTAAAATATACTGCAGTAACTAATACAGCTTTCACAAAGCTACAAATCTTATTTCTCTCTCTTTTAATTTAACCTTTCATTATTCTTTACTGTCACGATTATTTCTAGTAATTAAATTGCTAATGGGCTCTTGTAAAGGATATGATTTGAAAAGACAAAATTTCACCCTTAGTCAAATTAAATTAATTATATTCCTTTAAATTAAGGTTTCTTTGAAGACAAATATTTTGCCCATCAACATAATTATTATTTAATTGGGCGAATTTATTTATCAAATTGGGGCATAACCCTGTTTCACATGTTGGAAACCTCTTTGACCTCCTCCAGGCTTTCTTCTTAGGCTTTGTTGACGAACGATTAATTAATGCGCTTGAGTCGTCTTGCATTCTCCAATGTTTATGCGGCCACTCATGGAATTTTCTTACTTGTTTTGCGCTTAATAAGTCTCATTTGCGATTCACAACATAAACATTGAGGCGAGTAAATGGAAATGAAAACTATTCACTTTAGTTAATAAAGCGCTAAATGAACATGGGATTAGTTCATTAGTATTCCCTTAACTTTAAAAAAGCTATAATTAGATTATCTGTACAAACAACCAATGACTAAATTTAAAATATGTTAGTAATCATTTTTTTTAACGCATATATTCTTCAAAGATTTTTATATTCTTATAAGACATGTAGACACCGTCCTTATAAAACTTGCAGGTCCTCAAATAAAAAAATTATTCACAAAATTCAAGTAATTAAAGCAGCATGGCGATCAAAAAGTGTTTCAAGAAAACGGGAGTCTCTTATTGGTTGACTGGATTACAATGAAAACACTTCTGAGACGAAATGATCGAAATCTTTTGAATTTTAACATGTTGAACACGCATCTGATCATGAAATATATTTAAGTTTCCCTCATATCGTCCGTTATGAAGGTTGTATTAACCAATCGGGTCTCTAAAAATTAAATACCTTGAAATATTACAAAATGTTGAATTACTTCGAATGCATTCATTATACAGACCTTATCTAGATTTATAGCGTTATTTTCTAATAGCGTAAATGCATTTCATCATTCATAGCATTACAGTAAAAACTGCGGTGGTTGTAAATGAATTTATAACCACTTCCAAATAAAATAAGTCACCTATATACCATTCTCTTAGGCAACTACCATGATTAGTAGAAATGACTAGTGACTATACTCTGTCTCACTATATGAAAACAGCTGCAAGGCAGTGTGGGAAAGCACATCATTACTTTTTTACCTCCGACTGCGCACGCGTAGTGCTCAAAAACATGAAGCACTGTTTCAGTTTCATTTCAGCCTCTATGGTTTCCGCTTCTTTTTTATTGGCTGCGCGTTGATCTGAATGAGATGACAATTGGTAACGTGGCTTTCCCATATTGTCTTGCAGCTTTCTCGTATAGTGAGGCAGACTTTAGATGTGTGCCAATTTACCAGTGAGACTCACATTGAACATCTGCGATATATTGAGACGAAAAACAGTTCAGTTTCTGAATTTCATTAAGCATGATTTATTCGTATTTCAGATCGGGAACATCATTTAAGATAGCCCTTGATTTTTGATAATAGAATTTCAGCATTAACATCTTTACTTGTTCTTTAACATAGACATGAACAATACTTTCCTAACGACAATGAAACTACAATGGAAGCAGTCATTATTGACCAAAAGTAAACACAGTACTTTCTGTGAAACAATATAAATGTACAGTACGTTACATATTATATAGGTAATGTCTGGTGTTAAAAATTCATTTTCACTTTCCATGTAAATAAATATTGTAGGGCTGAATTTTAGCAGTAATCGCGAATATCTTAGCAATCAAAATCAACCAAGATTTTCATTGTCCATTTTCCTCACAAGTTCACGAAATTTCTTCGGAAATACTATTTCTGGGTAGTCAAAAAAGATGTTATACAAGAGAAATATGGCAACACTTTAATCCATGCCAGTTCTATGTAAGGCATAATATTCTTTGTATTTGCAAATTACTCAAATTTTAATCGTGTTCCAGTTAAGAACCTGGAGGATGAAATTCGTTTAATAACAATACTCTCTTCACATCCATTAACTTGGGTGACAAAAAAGTTTTTTTGATTTTTAACCAAACCAGTCACTTCATACAGTCGTTCTTTGCAGCTGTTTACAAAGCATATTTCACTTTCCAAGCCAAATTGCTTTCCACATGTAAGGCTATCTTTATTACCGTAGCACAATGGTAACCATTTTGTTTAGTTAATTGTACGCTTGTGTTTGTTTAATTAAAGAAGTAACTAAATAATTATTAAAGAATATATTACCTTATGACTACTCATTGGACCGGAGTAACGATCATAATTTGCATTTGTATACTTCTGGATATGAACGTCCGAATTTAGTGTGCAACATAAACGCCCAAGGGGCAAAGAGTAACGTTCGCAATAAAAAGTCAAGGAGGATTCCTTCCTTGTTGTCTTTTCACTTTTTGCCTGCCTTGTCGTTTGCTTTTGAGTCTACGTATGTGTGCGTGTGTGTGTGTATTAGTGATCCACCCTCTTTCCTTCCCCTCGTCGCTCTTCCCCTTGTTTCGAGTCGTTAGCAACGAAAATGTCCTCACCACCCCCGTACCCACCCTCATCCTTTCCTTCTGCTGGCTCCCCTGCATAAATACGTCTTAGTCGGATGTGCGATGTTAACAACGCCTCCTGGCGGTCGGTTGAAGGAAGCAACGCCGGGTTTAAAACCGAACGACCGTTGTAGGAAACGCCTTGAAGGTGAAGGCAATTTGCTTGTTGTGCCTTTGCTGCGCTTTTTTCCGCTCTGAGGGTTAAAAATAAAAGGGTAAACACTCTTTGCCATCATTGCCTTTTTACATAAAATTCTCAGAGGAAGAACTCTCTGGGCGGAGATGTAAATTGGTGATTTCATTACACATTAATAACGTAATTATATACATAAAAAATTATGGCAAGTCTGACCTGTGGATTACATAGTAAAATGGAAAGGGTGGTGGAGAGGCTGTTTCTTGAAAACTGCTATTTCGGAGAAAACTGCTATTTTGAATTTAAATTGTCATGTTTTTTGATTTATTCACGAAGAGAGATCTGTGAGAGAAAAAAGAAAATTTAAATGAGGAATCTTTTACCCTTGAAAAGATTTCACTAAAGCCTGTGCTATCAATCTTTTGACGTGGAATCGATCTTTTAAGGTTTGCATGCGGTTCTCTAATTATCGCTTTTATTTTCTAGTAGCCTTTAACATCGAATCCCTTTTAAGGCAATTCCAATACAGACAGAACGAAATGGAAGCAGAGTGGGAAATCCACAAGCTCACTGATAAAACCGAAACGAGTTTTAATACATATTTAAAAGATTGATTGGTAAGGACGAATCAGAAACAATATACGCATTCAGTTCTATTCAATTTTCTTTTTACCCTTCAAAGGTAGAACTGTTCAATCTTATAACAGTAGTACTCCTGTAAAACTGTAAAACAGAAGGTATAGGAGCCATTAATATTACACAGGGGAATAGTATAACTCAGATAGAAGTTAATAAGCAAATTATAACATTTGTCACCTTTAAATTTTATACTCCCATTTCGTGGGATCTAGTATTTTGCTGTAAATAACTCACATATGGTTTGTTATAAGCATTCTTATCCTTTAAAAACTATGAGTATTGCTTACATCTCTTACATTTCACTGTCGTCGTTCTATAATTGTTTAAAATAGAATGTCTACGCTTGTTTGTAAGGAACGTTTCACTGCTCTTATTTAAATTAAAGCTATATTTTGTAATTCACGTCCCAGATTCGAAGAAAATCTCCTTTTTGGAATGATTTATCTTCCATTTAAAGCGATAAAACTGTTATAATAATAAATAAGAACTGCATTCACCTTAATTATAGGATCGAAGCCCACTATTACAAAATTCAGGAGACCCAACAATTTTTCGTATTATCCGGTTTCTTTTCAAGGAACTACCTGCTTCAGCTGGTTGTCTTATTATATCGGCATTTATATAATAATATTTATGAGACCACAGAATGCACATAAACGTCACAGCAGATTCTGAAAACCATTTATATCCATTCTTACAAAAAAAAAAAGCATTTTCGCATAATTTTACAGTTAAAAGTGTAAACATTAAGCATTGTTTAACTAATGTAAATGGTTTAACTTGGATGTTTCAAAGAAAAGCTTTATACGTATACTTTTTAACTCGTAATTTATTGAACTGTTCGCAAGCTATACACTGACATCACTTTTCGACGCAGTTCCTATTACGTTCAATGCAGGTGTTCTACGGCTTTAGAAGTGCTTGAATACCTCTAGAAAAATTCTTTTGAGGGGAACAGATCTCCTGTTTCAAACCACAGCAGAAAGTTTAAACAGGTGTCAACACGTCATTGATTCAACTCTGCGGGGAACCTGTCTTGTAGACACTGTAGAATTGCAGTATACACTGGCCAACAAAATTTAAGATTTTTCTTGTGACAAAATGAAAGTGGGTGATTTTTGGTAGTATTTTTTCTGCTGATTACGAATATAATTTTTAAATTTCTCTAGCACGCACAGCTTCCTTGTTTTACAATGAAATATTTTTAAACCATTCAGTGTTTGGGGCCTGGTAAATTTCCTTGCTGCCCCAAAATATGGTTACTTTAACAATGTAGCCGCTTCTCTTCACTCCCATTACTTTAACATAGAAGTCTCGATGTGCATAACTTGCAAACGTTACGTGATAGAAAAAATCTAAAAGCAGATTCGGATTCTACATACAAATTACTACTAAGAACACTATGTGTGGTCTTAGTCACAAAATGCGTGTTGACTAGTGATATTATTATTATTATCCTTGTTCGTCCTTGACTTGAGATAGTTCTTATTTATTCTGTCTTTTGTTTTAGATTCATGATTTCATTATTAACTTCTCCTTTTTGCTTTATATTAATATCTTTCTTTTGTTAATTAACAGTCTTTCCATAGTTTGTTTCTTTTTTAAGTATTATCATCAACCCCGTTTTGGGCTTTGGCCTGTTGGGGGGCAACATGGGGTTTTCCCCTCCGGCTTATCTGGTGAGATATTCCCTGTTGTTGATACATTATTATTATTATTATTATTATTATTATTATTATTATTATTATTATTATTTCGATGAGTTTCATCTCTTTTCAGTTCAAAATACAATTGACAGAAAGCTGATCCTCTATATTGCATGTTACAGTTGTGGCACCCATCTTAACACCATTGCTGCACCCATATTTAGAATGGTTGATCTTTAAAATACGGCATCAGTTTATAGACCAATCGATCTATTGTTTATTTATAGACCAATCGAGCGGTGTTTCGCATTTTTTTTCCGCAATCACCCTGGCAGAACGCAGTTCCTTCATGGACGCTATATTGGGGAATATACTTGTCAAAAATATAAATACAGCAAAACAAAACAACTTCAAATAATTCAATTTGCTGCTGGTAGATGAATGCCATAAAGCATCGCCAAGCAGTGCTACCATTTTTAAACATCAGAAAACTGTATGCGCGCGGAATCCAGTATCTCACTATACTATAGCATTCCAGAGTTAAAATCTATTTCATGAGATAGTTATGCAGTTAATCCTTTCATGCACGTATTAAAACAAGACGTGAAATACAACTAATTTGGTAGATGCTCGTTATTACTATAACTATTTAACAAGTTAATACATGGAAAAAAGTAAGAACAATGAAACAATGTATTTTTTAAACAAGGAAAAGTGTGTTTTTTAAACAGTGAAACCACTATGCATGAGTTGTAGGGCATGAAACAATTTATTGAAGGTGTTAGACATATCCTACATTGCAAATACACAAATACCATCTTGTTCTAGGTGGTTTTTCTGTAGTGCTACTCTGAGCACAACGTCTAAAGTTTTCATGAATGGGCATTGTTTTGAATGAACCATTAGTAATTCTTTTGGTACATGTTGTTTCAAGGTACTGACTTCAAGATGGCAGTAGTTTTAACAATAAACGTGGTGGTTTCATGCTAGAACCACTGTGTAAGCGAAGCAAATACAAACTTCTTGGTGGTTTCAAAGTGAAACCACTTCACTGGAAAGGGCTACAATCTATTAAGTTATGCGACATTAATCTTACGAGAATTTCTGTAACGGCTAACTTAAAATGATAAGTTTAAGAAATTAAGCAGTCTAAAGTTCTTGAATGTTTTCATTAACATAATGGATGGATTCTTAAAATTGTAATGGGATTTTAAAAGAAGCTCAGATTTCGGGATTTTATACACGTGAAATTATTATATTAAAGATTAGATTTGGTCCATTTTCTTTACAATTTGTTGGGCTGAGGGGATTGTTTCCCGTTTGGTTCATATTCCATCATCGAAGATTACGTCATTCAATTTTTCCCCTCCCCTTTATTCATTCTAATAACAGGAAACTACGTTTGGAAGGAGCGTAATGAAAAATTTAAAGCGATTTAAACTTATTTTCGCAAAGGAGGAGAAAAAAGTTAATAAGCTATCAGTGTTTAGTAAATTTTTAGGTTCTTCCACGTGACATGTTTTTAAAATGAAATTCATTTCCTCGTATGACATGTATGCAATTTTTTAAAGAAGGAAGGCAACAAAGAAGAACAAAGAAATTAAATTTGGGTTTCTCCCGTGAGAACGAACGTCGCTGTTTCTTTTTATTTTTTTTATTTTTTACTTCTTTCTCTCTTTTCTACGCCACTCTTTCCATCTCTTTTTTTCTTTATTTCTTGTGTAGAGAGGAATTGTCACAAGAGAGGAAATTCCGCTTCCTATTACGGGGGAAGGGTTCATTTCGGGTAAGATGAAAGACCGCCCGGGCCAAGCATTTTCGCCCCCAAAATGGCCTCTGCCGCTCTTTTGTTACGAGGAGCTGTCACGTCCTTTCCTCCCACGATAATGAGTGTCAATCTCTTTCGCCGTTCCTTCCTTTGCTACCATTTAAATAGGTAATAAACCAAATCGCCAATAGATGTCACCAGCTGCGCCTCCACCAGAACACGGAAGCCCTTCGACGCCCCCGCCGAGCCACCTCCTCCTCTTTATTCGTTTTTTCGTTCTCTCTCTCTTTTGACTCTCGGGACGTTCATCCCATTATATGAAGACATAAGGGACAGGAGAAAAGGGAGGGAAAAAAAGGAAAACTTATTTGATTCGAGGGTCCTGGGGATCGTCGAAGGCGCACCTGGGTGCTTCGGCCTTCCCTCCTCTGTGCTCTTGCTTCTCAACTTCATTTTGTCGCAATCGTGTTTCCGGCGGTCGTCTTACCTTATTTCAACCCTTTCCCACCCCCTAGACACACACACTCAAAAACACTTCTTTTCTGTTCAAGGTTTGAAAAGGAGAATAGAATGTGTTGCCTCTTCATCTTCGGCCTTCTTTAGATCTCAATTACAAAATAAGAAATGCTCTCTCCATTATTTTTTCTTTTCTTTTCTTTTCTTTTTTTTTAGCATGAGAGAACGAATTTCCTAATGCAGTTGTCACTCTTCCTTTCTCGTCACCTTGATTATGCGAAATTGAAATTCACTCTAAATATTTAACATCTCTATACAATGTTATGTTATATGAATCATTTCCTGAAGGAACCCTTAAGCTTTCATCTAGAAATTACTGCTCGAGTAGGTAGTTTGAATTGCATATTTGATTTTCTGCCAAACATTACAGACAAGAGTTTCAATGAGTGCTTAACAAACTTGAATAACCTGAATGTGAAGATAGTTTAAAAGTGTTGACATTACACAGAAAGTCTCTTCTTATCTACTCTTCTAATATTCACCCTAATGTCCACTTTCATACAATTTTAAGGCATGTTCTCTCAAAAACGAAAATCTGATGACAGTATAAGAATGTTTGTTTATTAACTCCTAGGAACTTTTAACCCATTATGATAAATACACTGTGTTTCATATTAATTTATGTTAATTAATACTTGGAAGGTCATTATCACTTTCGATATTAGTTGGAGAATATTGAGCTGAATACTGATTGGATATTGGTAATATTTGATTCAATCCCAAGTTGCAGAATGTTTCCTTCCGTTTCCTACTTTAAATTTACCAAATTATTGGAATACTTTCTCCAGTATTACCAAATATTTTCTTTATTATGTTATTTATTCAGTATGTAATGGCTTAAAGAAAAGAAAAATGTCCATTTTGCGAGCTAAGTGCCTGCTCTGCCTTTCGTTTCTTACTTTAAGCTTACTTTCAGTATTTACTTACTAGAAAGCACGTCTTTTACTAAGGTACGCGTTCAAGTTAACTGCATAATTCTACAGGTTGGGCCAAAAGTCTGGACTAACCTAAGTAAAACGTAAACGCTCTGGGTGAAGCTAATAATCTGACTGGGATACTATTGGGAGGGGGGAACTTTTGGTCATGTGAAGAAGGATACAACTCTACATTTTCAAATGGGAAGGAGGTCATGTGATATATGGCATTTCCTGACAAATATAATGGTGACGTTATTTTTTACGTATCTTTACTCATTTTTGAGTTCATGCAATTTTTAAATTAGATATAAAATCCACATTCACCACAAAGGCCACAACTGCAGAAATTAACAAAATGTCATGTTCTACAGAATGTGTTCAATGTGTTCCCTACCGTTTCTGATTGTCAAATACAATGTGAACTTCCATTTACGTTGAACGTTCAGGAGCACACAGAAGTCAACACTCTGACAAGCCTGTGTGATATGCTGTTAAAGATGTTTAATAATCAATATCTTCTCTGCATACAACAAAGCTTTCAATGACCCCTGAAGTCAAACTCCTTTTGGGTCATGTCGGGGGATCTAAGGGGCCACTGCACTGTTCCACGTCGGCGAATCCAACTTTCGGAAATTGCAAATCCAGATACTCCATAATTAGGCGGAGCACCATGCTGTTGAAAAATTCTGGGTAGTCCCATTTTTATTGAATGCCGGAAACAGCATATCATACAAGCTTGGCAGAGTGCTCACCCGAATGTGCTTTCGAACACGTTCAAAGCGAATCGGGTGGATTCAATCAGAAATAGCAAGCAACACATTTTTGTCGGGCATGACGTTTGTGGCATTTTATTAATTGGAAACCAGCAGTTGTGGTCTTTGAGGTGAAGTGGATGTTATGTGCGACTAAAAACCTGCATTAACTCAAGAACGAGTAAGTATATGTAAAAGAATAACAACACATCTGTTCTATATCATATGACTTCATTCTTATTTGAAAATTTGGAGTTGTATCACATGACCAAACTTTTTTCATCCACCAATCGAAATTATTAGCTCCACCCACAGCGTTTAGGTTTTATTTAGGCGAGTCTAAACTTTTGGCTCACCCTGTATATTAAAATCAGATGAAATTAAGGGGAAACACTTTCTGAGTTTGAGTTGATTTCAAGATGCATCAACAAAACTTCCCGGATTTAACACACCTATTGTTCCTATGCTAACGAAGTGATGGAAGGATGTTCAGTAGCATTTGCCATCATGACTTAGAAGGATGTGCACCAAAGTTCTCTTCATTGAAGCTTTGATCAAACACAGAGAGCTTTGTCGAAATGTTGCTGCTCCGGACTGTAAAATCATAAACTATAGGTTAATAATTTCAAACGACAGATCCTGTCAGAAAATGTTCAATTTGCAATGAAACAATCCATTCTGCAATCTCCCGCACATTTAGTCCGTAAACATGTTTTTGTTTTGCAATCTCTGATCGAACTGTCAAGGGAATTGTACACACCAATCATAATCTTCGTACATAATGATGGTTTGTTAAGCTAACTAATGAAAGTGGTTTGAAAACCGCAAGGCATGTTGTAAAGGTATTCTTCAAACTGTTCCTGCAAACGCTGTTCCGTTTACAAGTAGCAAAGCTCGCTTTCATTTGTCTGAATATGTTAACATGCAGAAACCTCGTTACTGGGCGAAAATCAATCCTCAACAGCTATATGAAAGACGCTTCACTGTTTGGTGTGCTCTTCTTGAATCTGTGATTATTTTCCTCTGAGAATATCAGAAAGTTAAGATCTATCGACATTGACCAGAAGTTTTGATGAACTGATAGCTACTTGTAACTTTCGATACAAGTGAATATCCTAAATGAAGGCCACCACCTGGACAATTTTATTTCAGAACTAAGTAAAAGCAAATTGTATTCCATGCACATTTAGATTATGATTATTCTAAAATTAGTCATATGGGTTTAACAGATCCTTAACTTTATAAAATCTGTTATAGTTATATTTATGCCGTTATCTTTATTAAGTAGAATCTTTTATATTGAGTCGTAAGCTTCAAGTACTGAACTTTTTAATATCGATCCTGTGTTTGTCGTAACTTCAAAACATGTTATTAAATCTGATATGCAATGTTAATTAATACTGGAGTCAATTAGCAGTTATCAGACCATTATTGACACAAGAGCTAATTTTATACACGCCCGTGAAATTTAAATTATTAGCTTGCTTGTATCTGGAGAATTGATTTTAAGTGAAGGTTTCAGAAAATGACTCGGAAAATAGATTTCTAGGGAAAATGCAAACTTGTCAAACTACTGTACTTACCAGTAAGTGAATGCTAATAATTCTATGCTTGAATGAACAGCAAGTTCTCTTGAGTTGACTATGAGAAAGAAAATTGATCAAGAAAATTCGTTAAAGCAACCTTTCAAAGGCTTTTCGTTTATAATGGCAGCTGCGGTGAGACGCTTCTAAACGCCAATACTCTTCTGGGTTTGTAACGATTCGTGTCCGATCACATTAGGATTAATTAAGCATATTGAAGGCTTTGAAAGGGATTCATTCACTGAGCTTAAAGCTGGTCGCTGTCCGCGGAGATAGGGCGCATTGTTCCTGCAGTGAGAAAGTGTGATCTCGATTCTAAAAATCGCCTTTGGCTCGATCGTGAACTCGGTGAACTTTAGGAACCTCAGGTCGTCCGCGAAATTTCAATATTGAATCCACAAAACTGAGCGTTAATCTTGGCAAAGGACATTCGTCGCTGTTTTTACACTTGTATGAATTCATTCCTTGGCAATTTACAGGTGAATCATACACGCAATTACTGTAGCTGGAAGGCGTTAGGGTTATTGTGGTTTTCCTTAACGATCTTATTTGTTGTGGATGTGTCAACGAAGGGGTAATGGTAGTTTCAAGGTCGAAGCTTGGGCCACATATAATTATTTGCTTTCTTAAAGGTTATTGGAGAATATAAATGATGTTGAGAATGAATGAAAGGACGGAGATATTTTTGCAACATATATTTCGGAAAGGTTTTTGAGATATTTGGTAATAATAAGAGCCATATCGACTTAAGTAGACTTTTGAATGCCTTGCTGTAGCAGCTTATATTTTGTATTTGTGGTAGAAACGACGAGATGTTGCTACTGGCTCCTAATTTGAACATAATTCACGGAATTTCATTATTTTTTATACTCTTAAAATTTACGTGTAGCCACGTTTGAAAATATCAAATCTTTGGTTTTTTTTGGAGCCCATCCTCTTTCATGACTATGGCAAATAATGAAAGATATCCCTTTACATGGCCTTTGAGCCTCGGATTTGACAACCTTCTCTTATGCATCTTATACGGTATTCAAGTTTCACTGTTCTGTCAGGAATTTAAATATTAGCGTGTTCTATGAATAATTCTCAAATTTTAAGTTTTTTTATTTCTTAATTCACTTTTTTGGTCAGTTTTGGATTTACTTGTTGAACAGTGTAATATAAGAAAAATAAGATAGAAAATTAATTTAATTTTAAAACCAGTCCGTGAATTTAACACTCTTCGGCTCTTGTGGCATAAGGTTGTTGGTTTGGTTCATTTGGTATTAACGTCATTTTCCACTGCCATGGTCATTTCAGGACGGCGTTATAGGGACCGCAAATTTTGCCTCGCAAGGGTTCTTTAACGTGCAGCCGGCAAACAACTACACGAAAGACGCATAATGGTAACTTCACAATTTAAAACTGATATTTGACCCATATGAAATACTAATCAGGAATATAGAGACCAAAACAAGGTAAATGAAAAAATTAAAAAGAAAAGAAAAAAGAACAATGAACTTACTTTTCTTCTCCGTTTTTAACACAAGAAACTTTATGGACTACTAATTTCCAAAATGCTAGGCTTAATTTCTCCAGACTCAGTCGCGCTTTCATTTTAATTCTTTTTGCAATTCTCCGTCGAGTTTACTTATCATTTTTCACATTCATGGTCTGCTAATCTGCCTTTCCCTGGAGAAAGCCCAGGAATCTGTCAGTCTTACCCAAGCCAAACACGGGCTGATGACATTCCGTACACCACGTGCATTCTGTCACTAACGTTATTAATCAGGCGGAATATGCTGGAAAAGGCCTTCAAAAACTTAAATAAAAGTACCTTGCCTCTTTTCTCCCTCAAAGGGAAGCCGCTTTGCTCGAGACAGGTCATGAATTTTTTAGAAGACAGATTGCTTCATCGCTGAAGAGATGCTTATTCTTAAAAAACATTTTTTTCCCTCTTTTCAAAAAATATTTCTATCGTAATTAAAATGCCATCTTCTTCTTCTTTTCTTCTTCGACATTTTATAGAAAATAATGTAACATGAAAGCCAGATGAATTTTCAGAAATATTCTTACGGAAAATTCTTATCATTCAGCCCAAGCAATAATTAAAATCGCTCCATTTACTGGGACTCGTCTTATTGCACGTAAATCAATTTTAAAGAGTCATTTTAAAGAAATCCTCTTTCATTACAAGTATTTGCCTCTTTACGTGCCTCGGGTATTCAGTAGAAATCAGCATTGAAGTCGATCTGTGGAAACAGAATAGTTCAAATGCAGTAACATCCATTTTCGAGGCTGAGCCATTCTTTAACTTATTTCGACTCTTTCGAATATGAACAACACAGAGATTGAATTATTCATTTTGATTATTGTGTACATATGCAAATTTCCACGACTCTATCCATTTCCTTTTCCACTAGAAAATGCTCTAAATGCATTAAATAGTACTTTGTATCGAGGCAATTCGTTCTATCGATTTATTTTAAAATCTCACTTCATGGATTTATTCAAATGAACCAGGTGTCATTAATGTATTTGAACAAGTATATTTGAAAGTCATGTTTTCAATAGAAAGAGCATTACAATGCTGTATTGTTTTATTCTTATTTATTCTTTGCTTGTTTATTCTTTGCTTGCTTCTGCTTCTGGAATACCACTTGTAAAATCGTTGCTTCAATTTAGTCCATGCATTATTTAGCCTCATTGAAAACAAAATTAAAGCTCTTTAGGCGTTCATCTTCTCATCCAACACATTTATAAGTAATAAATTTAATGCTTACAACTTAATTAACTTTAATTTACAATAATATGTCATGTTCGGTTTTCCGTTGGCAATGCGACTCAAAGCTACGTATTGCTTTCTTCTCGCACTGACAGTTAGGACTACTGGGAAGCTAACCTCTAAAACTAGGAGGCTTACTCAGAATGTCCAATATTTTTTTTTTCTCGGAAACTTTTTGTTCAAATGTATGAAAAGTATTCACAATATAAATGATTGTTTCCTTCTCGAATACTATTTTTCCACAAAAATCTCATTAATTTGTACGGTTTTCGCCAGCGCAAAACGAGTGCATGTATGCTTCTATCAGCACTTGTTAATGTAGAAGTCTCACGACTTCTAGAAGCTTTAATTCTCTGAGCCTAGCTCTTAACGGTACTCCTGTTGACTACATATCTTTTATACTCGCCAAAAAAACGTCTGTAAATGTTTACCAAAGTTTTTTTTCTCCGCAACCAATAATCAATCACAGATCGTTTGTAACGTGAGTCGATTCGCAGACGTCATTTTAAGAGATACGGTATATGTTGAAAAGCGTGCAATTTGATATAAGATAGAAGACAGGACCAATACGCAAGTTAATCAGATAGCGACGCGTGTTGGTGAAAGCATCATCATCACAGAAAAAAAACCGCAAAGAATAAACAATAACAACAGAATCAATAGCAAAACAAGATGGGTTGTCCACCAATCAGTGATCGCTAAAGCAAAAAAGCCGATTGGCGAGCTTACAGAAGAAGGCAAAACGAACAAATAAGGGCCAATCAGGTAGCATTATGCCACTGACAAGAAACAAGAAACAAATAGCTTCCATTTGGGGCTTGGTGCTCAAAACAAATTTGATTGTTTAGTAATTTCTTCTTGTCACGTTCCTATTGCCTGCATTGTTTTTGTCTTTTTTTTTGCAAATCGCGTCAATATTGACCATGTTTGGCTTTAATAAATCTTTGATAGCTTTTCTGCACATTTTTAAATTTTATAAGGTATAAAATTAATTGACCAGCGGGTAAATCAAGAATGATGTTCACATCGAGAGTGAATTATGAAAAAATATTTCATTCGTTTCTAACGCCTTTTTTATTAACTGTTCAGTTATAGTTGGCGAATAGCTTCTTGCTAAAGACAGTGAAAGTTCATTAATACACAGGTTTATGGTAAATCTACGTAGAACCTTTGCTTTTAATCTACATATCATTTTGAGTTGACTTAACCTTGAAAGGCTTCTTTTAAAGGGGAAAAGATTGTATACGTCTAAAACTTTCGTTAAAGTTTAAAACAAAAGCGGTTTTTGAAGCACACCCTTTGAAGTTATCCATTAAAAGGAGTTTCCACTTTAAACACTGGATTTGTCTTTCCTCCAGCTAAAGGACGAAGAGTGGTTTTTCTGCTTTTCATTTCTTTCTTTCTCTCTCTCTCTTCCATCGTGTTCTACAAGATGAGAAATGTAATAAAATTTTATTCAGTGGAATGTAGCTTTGTGCTTTGTATATAAGTTGAGATTAAATATTTTTTATTTTATTTATTCGAAAATTTTGTTTACCTTTCGGTAAATCCTTGATCTGGATAGAGATGAATATGTGATTGATTATTTTGTATATAAGTATTTGTGTTCCACATAACAAGCAACAGTATGATTATTTAAATATTTGTGTTATCCTTTTATGCTCAGTATATTGAAAAATACTAAGAAAATAAAAAAAATTGATCACTTTCTTATTCTTATTTGGAATAATATTATGTGTGTCTGTTTGAAACTATGAATTGTATAGAAGAGTTTCTTATTGACCTATGATATCCCGGATCCAAACAGAGTTGATATAGCCATAGATGTAAATTGTTTGTTTATTCTAGCAAATTTAAAACATATTCAATCGTATGCTTTTTCCTTTCAAAAGAGGACGCTGTATTCTAATTTGCGTTGCTTGTTATGTGGAAAACCTTCTCTGATATGAGTGCTAGGCCGAAGTGAAGTTAACATGGAAGTGTATGAGAGTTACATCAATTCCGCTCTAAGACACAGAAAGGACGCCAAAGTACGGCAGAAACATAAAAGACAGATAGGTACCTGAATTCTATACTCGAATTACCTGCAGTAACAAGAATGTATATTAAGCAAACAGAGAAGCATTTACAACTTACGAGTAATAAAGTAATTAATAAAGTAAATGCATATTGTCATTAAAAGCATACCAAAAAATATTTCTTTAATCCATTATATTAGTTCTGCTTGCTTACCTAAAGCAAGCTGTTCATGTGCATGTAATTGCATTAACGCCTGAACTCTACTTGTTCTTCCCAATTTGCTTCACAATAAAACTTTATAATAATAATTGGAAAATGTCTCTTTGGAGGATATTTTCATGCCGTACCTCCGATATTAACAATTTAAGTAGAGAAAAATAATAAAACGAATTCCCCGACTACCTTCTGGTTACCATCCCGATACTATAACTACTAAGCCACGTGGACATAGAACCTGTCGTTATCAAACATGTCCTGTGATCATAGGTTAAAACGCAAATTCTTAACAAATCCTACAACGATCAATTTTCCAATTAGTATTAGAATATTATTCATCATTTATAGTAAAAATAGTCCTGGCTTGCGAACAAGGAGCCGCGCTGTAACCTACTGTATATCTTCTAATAGTAGCCCCCGACGTCTATTTTTTCAACTGAATCACTAACCGGGCGTTTATTAAAGACCGGCGTTTATTAGAGACCGGCGTTTATTTTAAATGCCACATCATATGACCGCTTTGGAGGCATGTCTTTTTTTTTAAACAGAATATGGTCGTGTACATTAAACAGTCCTTATGAACAAGATACCTTGAAAACTAAGGGCTGAATAGCAGAGTGCATGAATCGAAACTCAAAGCAGTGTGCTGGGAATCTCCGTGTATACGTAACCACGAAAGCTGCTCACGTGAACAGCCGCGTGTAGGAGAGTCCCCGGCGTTTATTAGAGACCGGCGTTTATTTAGCAATCTTAATTTTGAAACCCGGTGTTTATTAGAGACCGGCGACAATTGGAGACTAGGCGTTTATTAGAAGATATACGGTATGCTCATAAGACATGCTTCCATGTCCACAGTGGCTTAATGGTAATAGCATCGGAACGGCAACCCGAAGGTCCCTGGTTCGAGTCCAGACCCTGGAGATTACTTGAAGTCAAACTTGTATAGGTTTGCTTAAAATGCAAACTTATTACTACAGCTGAATTCAGATACTTACGAAATGGTCTTTTATGTTTCGGCTGTACTTTGGTGTCTTTTCTGTGTCTTTAAGCGGAACTGGTATTACTCCCATAAACTCCCCTTTAAATACACTTTGGCCTAGCACTCACCAAGGATGCTCTCTGCCGCTAGGATTTTCAGGTATTAACACATCAAACCTGCTCTATCGATTGTCATAGGTCTCATTCGGCTATCCGATTCATACTAGAGAAAATTAACTTGTCAGTCCTCATGTACCAAATTTTCTAATTCCTTTATGAATTAGGTTCGCCGCTACGGTGAATTTTATATTACATGTCTATTTCAAAGGAATTTTTTTTCCTTCATATATATTTAAAATTTTTTGTACACTTTATTCGAAATTAAAAAGTTTTTCATATTTATGTTTCAAAATTTTAATCTTTTGCATGTTAATTGGGTTTGACTTTACATCAGAGAAAGATTTGCTTACTTTTGCCTTTCATATTCATTATTCATATACTTTTTCCACTTATTCGCTGGAGCGAAAAATTGATGATTTGTTTACTGTTTAAGGAAACATCCCTTTAAAGTTAGTTTTTACCAGAAAGTCGCTTTTTGTTTTTCACAAAAAGAAAGTAGATAAATTTTTCAATCGATCGACTGATTTTATTTACACTCCAAAAATGAATTTTTATGTAAGATAAAAAAAAAGCTTCTTAAATTTTTAAAAGGATTTATTGAAAGCATCCCTCTACAGGAGAGATCTTAAATAACCTTACTTTATATACGAATGGATGAGTTGGGGGAAGGAAGTTTGGCTTTTGTTGTGTGTGTGTGAAGCTGTAACAAAGACGATAGCGACAAGTTCCTCTCGTAAATAATTATGGCCACGGAGATATTTCAGTGGCAACGAGACACGCTTTATGTCGTTTATGTCACCCTAACAAGCGTGTGAAGAAAAGGAAGGGGGCTGGACGGGGATCAAGATGAAGGTGGGTGGGGGATAAAAATCAGAAGGAGAAGCTGCCAGATCGATAGGCAAGGAATCTTCCTCTCGAACGCAACTCGGAAAAAGCTGAAAAGGGGGCTAGAGAGTGAGTGAAAGTGGAGGGAAGCCAGCCAAAGCTTGTGAGTCGGTGTTGGGCTTCTGGCGGACCCCTAGCATCGTGCATCCCACGAGACCGATTTCATCCATGATAGATGGCACTAAGTGTTGCCTCCCCACGGAGCCCTACATGGAGCGACGATTCATTGATAAGTTGGAAGCAGTTATTTTTCTTACGTCTCCCTCTCCCCCATTCTCCGCTTCTTTCTCTTTATATATAATTTAGGGCGAGATGTTTTCTTGTGTTTCAGTAATTTTGCTTGCAGTGTTTTCCCCCTTTATCCAGACCACATACTAAATAATTATAACAACGAAATAGACATAGAACTTCAAGTATCGCATACTCTTCAAAAACATACCTTCGGTTCGATCCTATAAGAAGAGCTCTTTAACTTTTACCTCCAGTGTTAGTTTGAAATATTAATAGATAATACAATTGTTTTGATTTGTTTCTCATACCCTATAGACAAAGCTATTTCTCTGCTCGTCGATTCATCTCTTTTTGTTCTAGTATTCTCAAATTTGAAAAAAAATTTGAAATTGCTTATTTCTTAAAAATTAAATGAAATTAAATTCTTAAAAGCTTTTTGTAACATAAATAAACATCTAACATAAAAGTATGAATTTGATTTTCTTGCTATTAACTTTTAACCAGTTTGAAAGCGACAGATGGTATTTATCAGAATGCCCTGGAAATGATATTATAATATTGGGACAAAACTTACATTTAAAAAAACAGTGCCACTTATTATACAGGGCTACCATAAAAGATTCATTCGATTACAAAACACTGTATTTTCCAAGTATTATACGTACAAATACGAATGAGGATCGAAAAGTAAACCACAATAATATTTTATGGAATATAACTCTGGTTCGAATGTTCAAAGTTGGCAAATTGATAGTTTGAATCCTTCGCTACAGACAGCAATGGCTTGATCAGGTGTCGCCCTAGCGGAAGAACCGATAACTACTCAGTAAAGATGGCCGTTTGCTGGCATCGTCAACTTGTGAAGAACAGCGAAGTTTAGCCAGTTTTTTGTGGGCCAAACGAAAAAATGCGAGTTAATTCCACAGAGAAATGTTGGAAGGGTATGATGCTGATTGTTTGGACCGTAACAATACCTCCAGGTAGTGCAGATTCTTCTAAGACGGCCGACGAAGCACATTGAGGAATTTGGCTGGAAGGGTCTCAAACATCCACCCTACAGTCTAAACCTCCACCATCTGACTAACGCCTCTGACAATGAGGAAATTCCTAGGAGACCAACGCTTTGGTTCGGATGAAGAGGTAAAATCAGCCGTGCTATACAACCAGAAATCGGATTTTTATGAATGAGGTGTATTGAATAAGAAATGCACAAGGAAAATGTGCCGAGAGACTTGGTGCATACTGTATGTCGAAAAATAGGTAACTTACAGCTTTCTTGTGCATTGTTTCAATTTTGCTTACTATTAAAAATGTTGCCACAAAACATTTTTGTGCGTTACTTTTCGATCCTCCGTCGTACATGAAAAGAACTGTAAACTTACCTGGTCAAATGTTCTGTTTGACCGTCTGATCATAATATGCCCAAAACTTTCTCTTACTCTTCTCAGTGTTTCAGCTGGCACACTTGGTCGATGGATGCTTTTCCGTTTAATTCAAACAACCAGTGTCGTTAAACTGTCAATATTACCGCAAAATGCTCTGATTATATCGTGCGTTTTTTGTACTCTTCTAAATGTACGTTGCACTACAATAACAGACGTACATCTTCCATATTCCAACACAGAAACTCGTCTCCTGCTTTGTTGCCATTTTATATTAAAGGCAAATGGTGTATAAATCGTGCTGCCAAATGGTGTATCACGATGCAGACTCGGAGAGTTTACGGTTCCTTTCACGTGTCAATTATATACAACCTGTGACAATAAAGTTCGGTGAATGATGGCATATTGAGAGTTGATTGCTCGCTTACATGAAACAGCAGTTACTATCCTTCAAAGTAATCCCCGTCGATGGTAATGCACTTTAAGGAACGCCTGTACAAGTCCTGGAAACTCCTGACGTAGTCGTTTTTATGGATAGCCTTCAGTTGGGTCGTAACATTACGTTGGATGTCTGGCCACTTCGGGGGGCGTCTTCTACGGTGTTCCGGTCTCCTCGGAACCGTTTAAACCACCTACAAACACACTTCAAAGTAATACCACTTTCTTTGTAAACTGTTGTCATCATTTCATGAGTCTCTTTCGTTCGCTGATCCATCTTGGGCTTCGACCGCGCGTACTTCGCCTTCTCTCTTCAATGTCTTGTTTAAACATGTCTCGACCTGTCTGGGGCAGGATACGACGATGGTGCATTGTTACGACCGTTAGCAATTTGACGTCATTCACCGAACTTTATTGTCACAGGTTGTATGTATGTATAATACTTTGGAATATGCAGTGTTATGAAATTAAATGAATCATATATAATTGCCCTATATTTAAAAGTAATCTTTCTAAAGTTAATGAGAATTAAGTGACTAGATAAAGTTCTGAATCAAAGTTTAGAAAAGGTCACCCTTTCTTTGCCTTCAGCAAAGTTTATCTTAGTATTTTTCCATTAAATTTCATTTGACAAGCGAAATTTTTAAGGGAAAATATTTATGCTTCCTATTGAAACCACTTGTTTTGCACTTTTTTTCCCAATAGGTCAGGTTAGATTAGGTTAGGAATATATATCACCTTCGAAGTATAGTAAAGTAACAATTGATAATTAAGATGAAAAAATGCATTGGTAGCGTTACTTTAATGCATTTTCATATTTCATCACATTAGAAAAGTTTGAGCTATTATACTATATTTTGTACACATTAGTGCCGTTTTCAGAGTGATGTAGTCGAAGACATAATATACAAAATATAATAGTACACACTAGACGATGTCTTCGACTGCATCACTGTGAAAACGGCACTCGAAATTTGGAGCTAATTCTAAAGATTAAACACATAATTCGAACCCATAATTACATTCTTTTAACAATCTTAAAATTATATTCCAGTTCTTGCATAATAAATGCAGAGATTGATTAATTAGGCTGATAATTAATTAATAATTGTTCCTTAATGAATACGAAGATTAAGTAAAGATAAAATAGGATAAAATTTTTCTGGGAATGTTTGGAGAAACTTCAGGAAACTAAAAATATATAATTAGGCAAGAAACAATTTTTTGAGGAATACTTTAATTATTTTGGTAAAAAAAATCTCAAAAACACACAAAAACAGTTTAATTCTCAGAAAAACCTTCAAGATATGAAGGGAAGGCTATGTTTACTTTTTCATTGCTGACAGAATTCATATTTGCATCAGACATGGTGCTTCATTATTCTGATCCTCTGAAAATAATAAAGGAGTGACTCATGGGAGATGGTTTTTTTTTAATTATAAATTTTACTTGTATAAGCAAATAAAAGTTACACCACAAATAAGAGGCTTACTTCTGTAGAATACGACGGTTTAATTATATATGTAAATCCTCTTATTTTATTCTCAAACGTTTGACGAATATCTAAACAAAATAAAAATTGAACAAGATTCAACACACAAACGGCCGGTAAATTGGGAAATTGGGGAATTTTTTATACATTGCGTAAGAAACTGCAGATTGCCGTGTAATATAAGTAAGAAGTGTTTCAAATTAAGAAACCTCTCCATAATTATAAAAGGGAATTTTCTCCAGCAAATATGGTGCATTCTCCAACAAAACCACATGCTGGAAATGGAATTTTTAATGTGTTATTCAAAAATTTTTAAATATTTAATTTGCTCATTAAACATGTACGGAAACAAGCGAGATTTATTTTATTTAAGAATTGCATATTGCTACTAAAATACTGGCGGGACAGAAAGTAACGTCCTTTCTCTAAACTTAAATAAAGTGTAAGTAACCTACAAATAAACTAACTATTCTCATTTAACTTTTGTAAACATTTTTGTCTTGCAAATTTGCAGAACAAAATATGTAGTAAATAAACCGTAGATTATCATCATTATCGTCACTGCATTCACAAACATTTGCGCTAATTATCCGAATGCATCAAATGTACGCAAATGCCAGCGTTGATTCGCTAAATTCCGGTCAGACAGTTTTGACCTATCTGATGTCCCTCGTGTAGACGGCCAACAGTGCTGAATAATGGCCTTCAACAGTTGCAATCGTTGAGGCAAAGGATGAAACCATTGGAAAATTATCCAAGCATCTTATCCATCATCTTATTGTTCAAGTGCACCTTCAACAGACATGTAAGGTCATTAGTTAATGAGTTTGGATTCCACGCCAAATTTCTCATGATGACAAAGAACAAAGATGGGAAGGTCTGCACCTTATTTCCCTGACATTGCACCATCTCATTATCATTACTTCAGATCTCAGCGGAACGTTCTTAATGAGAAACGATTTCAAAAATTCGATTACGCCAAAGCTGGTCTCCTTTTCTCGAACGTCTTTTTATAAAGAGGGCATTGACGTGTTCATGACGACAGGCGTGATAGATAAAGAGGAGAGATCATATAATTGATTAAGAGCTAAGCTTTTTATGTTACAAACATTGTTTTACTTTCTTGTTAAAAACGACATTACTTTCTAATTCCTAATACGTATATTATTCAGTAGCGGAAGAATGGAGCACTTATTGGTTTTACAATGTCCGTATGTCCTTCTGTCTGTCCGTCTCCTTCATATTTTCTACATTTTTTGGTGTAGAAGGTTGAAATTCGGAATGTATCTTACTATAGGCAAGCAAATCTTCACTATTTAATTTGGTTTTGATTGGCTCCTTGGGGTCGGAGTTAATGGGGTAGGAGTTAGAGGGGACCTTCTTGTCTATATGGTATATAAGTATGTAAAGCAGTGAAATTCGCTGTGCAGATTCCTCTAAGAAAGATCTACATTCATATGAAGTTCGGGCCCAATTGTCCCAGTGGGGTCAAAATTGTGAGTCATTTGTTCTTTAGAACTATTAACAATTTGTTTTCAAATGGCAATACACAGCTCAAGTCTTCCGCTATTTTCCTATACCCTCCTCGGGGGAGTTAATTTCTTCTTTCTCTTATTATTATTATTATTATTATTATTATTATTATTATTATTATTATT
>JAHWFO010055510.1:1187830-1230444 GCA_023313115.1 Rhysida immarginata | reverse complement strand
TTATTATTATTATTATTATTATTATTATTATTATTATTATTATTATTATTATTTTATTAGTGCATTCCTGCAAAATAAAAGGTGAATTTTATATAATGTAGAATCCTTATAGTTCCATGTTGGTTAAAAAGAGAAATGTTTCCCATTCCTTAACTCCATTTCATTCAATTCGGTTCCTTCAGTTTATGTGTTCTATTAGGAAGAATAAAATTGAAACAATAAAATACCATTTATTGAGTGCTTTACGCAAGACTTCCTTTGGGTTTACCGATTTGATTTAGCGCTGAGAAGGCCTTTGAAAGCTAATCACTAGGTTTCGTAAAGTATTTTAGGTTGGTAATAAATTTACAAGAGCAGTAGGATTTCTTATCTGTAACGAAAGTGGAATGAAGATGTCTGGAGACGTTGGATGGACTCCGGCGAAGATACGATAGCGTGAGTTTATTATATTCTGTGAGGTTCAATCTGGCAGATGATTTCGGAATATATATTTGGCTAGGGAAATATTATTATCCATCTTTAAAATAGATCGATACGAAAGGATTGGCGTCAGTTTAAAGCGATTAATCATAATGATTTGATGAATTTAATTTGCTAAGTAAATTAAACTGATGATACAATGGATATCACATGGGACAGCTATTTCCAGTCTCTTAGCGCTTATCTTCTTCCTTTAAATCTCAGTTCTCAGTAAAGAGCAGCCTGGTTGAAATGGCTGTAAAGGATCTATCTACTTTATATCCAGATAAAAAGTGTCATGTTATAATTGGATCTTTAACGCTAATAAGAGATTCGTTATGACATTTACATTTTCCTTAGAAATTTCCATCATATTGACACATTCTATTCATACTGAAAGCATAAATGTCATAGGTGACTAAATGAGCAATTTTTTATAGGAAATTAGGAGACACTGTTATCTAATTTTACTTATTACAATATTACAATAATGTACATATACGCTTAAAAAGAAAAGTTTATTTGGTAATCCAAAATGAACGAGTATCAATTTTAAGTTCCCGTAAAAAAATTTAGCTCTTCATTCTGATTTCGGCGCATGACGGATAACTAAAGGCGTAACATAGAAGGGAGAAGGCCCCATGAAAACTTTCTTTGGACTTTGTCTTAATTTTAGTTGACTCGGCTGTGTTCTTTCCTGTAAGTATATTCTCTTCCCCATTTTCAAGGTATAATAGGTTAGGCGAGATGTTAGTGGAATTGCGTAAGGAAGATGCGCATTCTTTAACGCGTCAATTGACCAACACGGTGAGACCGAGTCCCGCTTGTTGTTCCTTTGGCCACAGACAAAAGCGGATTAAGGGGATTGCGAGTTAAATCAGCGCTCGTGCAAAAACCTCGAGTCGGTTATGTTTTTTAACTTAAAGCCAACTCGTTTCTTTTTATTTGTCGCTGTTTTCGATGCACGAACGAAGCGCCACCGGCGAGCCATCTTTGGCGGTCCCTCCACCCTCCCGCCCATCCAACCAACAAACGGAGCAGTCGCGCGCTCGCAGTGTGCGCACGAGAGCTGGTGCCGCAGCCGCCTCCTCGCGCGTGCTGTGACAGTCTCGCGTGACCTCTGGTGCGATGTGACCTCTTCGCACTCACTCGTTCCCGACACTGATTCGTCTCCCACATTAAAAAAAAAGTTTTTACCCGCTCCAGTCAGGTTACCGGGTTCGAGTTCCGACTATGAGATGTAGTGTTCCCGTCGTTGTCGGTAGGCGGTCGGAGTCTTCGTCGTCGTCGCCGTCGCCCGTGGTGCCGCCGCTGTGCTTCGCTTCTTCCGCCGCTTGGTCGCTCGACGTTGCGGCCTGAGCGCTTTTTTCCTCATTTTTCGGTTTTGTTATTGTTTTCCGTCTTCTTTTTTGCAACGTGTCAAACAAGCCGCAAGGATTTGTTGTTCGCTTTCGTGTCACGGATATCCTATTGCTTCGACGTTCGTGTCACCGGTTCGACTTCGGTTCGATATAGTTCGATGGGGTCGTAGCCCAACCGCTTGGCCCTCCCACGCATGCACGGGCCTCTCCCGCACAAGCCAATGGTGGATCCCTTAAAAGTGCTTCTCATACTAACAGGCGCTAGCAATTACTTAGGTAAGTCCTGGACAAAAAATTATACACGAAACAAAAATTAAAGTAAACGATACTTTTTCACCCTTTAAAATGCCACTCAGAAGCTCCTCAGAGTCTGAAGGCAAAATCCGATCATAATCTGCCCAACTGTATAAAACTACATTTTTTAATTAAAATTTAAGGAAATTATTTATCTTAATTAAAAAACTGGCCCCAATCTAGTCGTATACGGGTTATTTAAGACAGTCCCCTGAGGAGTTTCGCTGGCTTATACCAGCCCCTTTACTAATAAATTTTTGAGAAGAAAATCAAATTTCATAATCTAAATGTCTCTACCCAAAATTAAAGTGAAAAATCGAATAAGCAGTTCTGCGCATATAATTTTCGGAACTTTTCGAAAATTCAAGCCAGTTTCGCGTAGCTGTAAAAATATTATTTTTGTCATGTATTATTCAGTCGCCATTATTCCCTGGAGCTATTAATTTTGAAACAAGCTTTTTTGGAATGTAGCTTTTCAATTGTTTGTTGTCATTTGAGAAACCTAGTTCGCTTAAATCTCCTATTAAAGGGGCTGGTATTAACATGCTTTTCTATGTTATTCGTTTTATAATAAATAACTAGGCAACTAAGTTTAGAAAATGTAAGAAAAAATATAGAATGTTTTGATTTCATGTGTTTTGTAGAATAGAAGAGCATACAACTGTGTTATTATGTGTATGAAGTTTCATTCAGATAGCTTGTGATAATAAATTCACCTTCTTATATGATATTCTGAAAGGCCTTAAAATCGTTTTGGTGTATCAATTGAGACGAGCCTCTCAGTTTTCGATTAAACCACTTGCAACATGTAAAAGGCATTTGCGATAAGATTTCTCATTTGCAGCTTTAGACTTTATCTCATTCTCATTGTTATTGGAAGTATTGCAATTGTTTAAATCGATCGTCTTGTTTGTCCTGAGGGTAATAGAATGATTTTAATAATTAATAAGAATGTTAATTACATTGCTATCATTCTTTCCATCAGACCGAGGAACATAGCATGAACCGTTACCTTTATCCTTCACAATCCGCCGACAATCTATACGCATCGACTTTATGTTGAACCAGAGTTCTGGACCTTCGTAACAAGATACTAAGTTTACATTTGGCCTTTTGTTTGTTCGGAAGGCGTGAAAGGTATTTGTGGGGTAAGAGGTTTCTAAAAAACGTTTGAAGTTTCGCTGACGAAAAGCATTACATTTGACGTTCTCTTTAAAGAACCTGTTTAAACTTCTTTGGCTTCAGAAACCCTTTTCTGTCTACTTTTTTTTCCTTGGCCACCTCAGCTCGTGGCGCCCTCTTTTTTTCCCCTCCAGGGGTCAGGTAGGGCCTTTCATCGGTTTTTGTTGATTTTTCGTTGGCGAGAAACATGCATAGGATCATGGGAAGCCCACGCCAAAGGTCAAATTAAAATGGAGAAAGTTCTTAGAAAGATCCTTTGGGTTGTGAGGGCGGAGTCACTCCTCGAGGGCTCCTTTGTTCTCCTTTAATTTTTCTTCCCAACTTTACTTTTTTAATTTAAACTTCCCCTCTCTTCTGAAGATAAATGATAATAAATTGGAATCCATTTAGAGCGGGTTGTTATAATTCCTGAAAGGCTCCGTTTGTTTTTTTATCCTTGAGCACATCATTCAAAGATCAACAGACATAGCTCAGCTTTTTCCAATCGTTGGCTTTTTTCTGAGAGAAACGAAAGAAACCTGATTTTCATTCTCTCAGAATAAAAAGTGAGGGTTTTTGAAGAACAGAGTTAAAACCCCTCCAGGCACCCAAATCACCATCAATGCACCCGTTAATGGATCTCCAGTAACGATTGAGGAAGGTAGGGGTAGAGGGATAAGATGGAATAAGAGAGGAAGAAAAGGGAAAAGAAGAAAAGGGGACCGACTTGATTTTTTCCTCCTTTTTTTTTATTTGCCTCCACGGTGATCGAAGTTGAATCGTCGTTGATGAAGTGGAAAAAGAAATTTGTCAGAAAATCTCTTGCAAGTGGAACCGACACGACTATTGACAGACAAGCGCTTCATTTGCTCTCTTTGAACCTTCTCACCCCCTCTAGAGTCACCTTGTTTTATATTCAAAAGGAGTAAAGTAGATGTACGTAACGGCTCGCATCCCGGTATGCCCATGCCAGATGACATAAGGCAGTTCTTGGCCTTTAAATTTGAGTATTTACCAAAAGTAAGAGCATGCATGGAAATTCTCTTTATTACACTAATTTCAGGCTTATGGCAAGATAGGAGAGTCTTTAAAGCAAGTTGTCAATATAATCAATCCATACCTCTCAAATTCAAGATATAATTAAATTTAGATGTTTGAATGTATTTTGAATTACTTTATACACAGTGAGCCAAACGTACAGGGTAGTTATAATTAAACTTTTCTTACTTTACCGTCTCTATGCAGAAAACGAGCGATCCCAGAAACAGGAATGTAAAATTGGCAAGGGTATGGGAAATTGAAAAGCGAATAAGCAATTCCATTGACACACTTTTAATGCATTGCAATATCATACAATATGCCTTAGTGGAGCAGCGTCCGAAAGACTACAATGTGTGATCGAAATGGCGCCCATCACTAACAAGGACAGCCTGAAAGCGCAAGATAGCATACGGTCTTGCTCTTCTTGTCCACGCCCATGTTGACTCTTCAATGATTGCAGTGCTACTGATCCGTGAAGCTAGCAACAACTGTGAACAGCACTTGGTGAGCTTGTATGTTACTAATGGAAGCGATGAACCATGCAATTCTTTTGGTCAATAACTGTGCATTATTCCTACCGAATTTGGTACCATTACTATGAATAGTTTCCGTCTGGGTCGGTTAAGTATGAAAAGTTTAATTATAAACCTCTGTATATACGCAGTACTGATCAGGTCATATTTAGTCTCGAAATATCATTCATCAATGTTGTCACTTTTCGAACGTCTTCCACACAGAAACACAGTAAGTAACGCAAATTCCGGCTACATCAATGTCCATAAATGGATATAAGATGAACTTTGATTCGTCCAATATGGAACGGGGAGCTCCTACCTCTCTAAAGCTTTCTCCTCTGCTAAACTACAAAAAATCCCCTGTTTTGAGAAGGTGTTGGTAAGGCAAATCTTTCCATCAGAACAAAACGAAAGAGGCTCCATTCTATTTAAAGCGCATTTCGGCTAAGTTAGTTCTGATTTCCAGTTAAGCAACATGCGTAATAAATAAAATAAACAAAAATCAGAAACAGTATAACTAAAAATGAACTGATCAGTATCGAAGTGGATGTTTAAATTTAAATTTGGAGTTCTGCAAGCTAAAATACAACGGGAAGGTAAACTTATGTAATTTGGAGTTCTGCAAGCTAAAATTACCTTATGTAATTACCAAGACTATGCCTTAGCAAGCTCAGTAGGTACTGCTATCAGATTCTAGTACCGCCATTTAACAGAACAAGGTAGTCTAACAATAGATTTCATTGCGAAGGTGAACACAAGAATAAGCTCGTGTAAGTGGCTAATGGCATAATCGGATTTAATTTTATCATCATATCTATGGCCTGAACAGGATGATGTAAATGCGAAATGCTTGCGTGAACAGTATCCCACTTTCCATAGACAGGTATTTTATTAATGAATCTCAAGCCCAGACAAGTTCCTGAACAGAAAAGGAGTTGGATCTCAACCCTTTATGACTTCCCCCTCGTATACAACTAATTCAGAGAGTGACCATCATGAAAGGAAAAAGAAAATTGGCACATGCGTAGCTGTCTGATTTATTCAGAGTTTCTGAAACATTGCGGCCTCCACCTGGCCTATGACTGTTTGTTCAAGGAAAACTATAAACAGTCAAGTTAGAATTCTAATTTAACTACTTTAAAGAGAATAGAATTTGAGATACTAATCATACAGTAATCAGACCTACAAGCCACTAGAGTATTGTATTCAGCTTCTCGATTAATCGAGTGCCAGATTTGTTTGGGTTTCGTTTCAGCTGGAGATTTTACTAAGGTTAGAGCCAAAAAGCCTAAACAGGTTACGAAGCGAATTACTCTAAAATAGTGTTAATTGAGAGAAACCCTGGGATGGAATCGAAGGGGATAGTACAAATTTATAAAATATTAAATGAATTGCTACAAAATTTCCTTAACACATGCTTTTCTTCCTGTGCCGTACAAAGACACGATAAATTAATTATTTAATTTTGATCAAAAGTTTTAATCGAAATTTAACTTTAATGAATTTTAATTATAAAAAATTAATTTAGCCATGATTACTTTTTTATTCTATTCTATAAACCTTGGTATTAGTATAGCAAATGTTTAAGAAAGCTAAAAACCATTTAATTTTTTTATCTAATAAATTTTTAATTAAATAATATGGTTTGTAGATTTTTATCAAACAGATTTCTAGCATTGGAATTAAATTTAAACTATCTGTCTGCAATTCAGAGTACGTTTCTCGCTTACTGGATTAACTGGTCGGTTAAATATTGAGAACCTAATCGGCTGGGTTCTTTTACCCTTGGAATAAGTGAATGCCAGGAATAAGATGAATGAGATTTTACTCATTTACGCAAGCACCACTTTTCCTTTTTCTTTCGTGCCGGGGTTATTAGATACTTCCCATCTCATAAGACTGTCGGCTCGAACAGCTGAGAAACACCTATCTCGTTGTTATTGGGAAATCTTCTTAAGTTAAGGATCCTTCAGATATTTTGAAAAATAATGTTTAGTTAAAAATTAGGTGTGAGAAGTCATTTGCTGAAAGAGGAACGGTCCAAAGCAATGGAGCATACGTTTTAAACCTTAAACTAAACACAGCCTTTATTATTCTGTATGAATATGTCTTGTAAATTTCAAGTACAAGATATTGAAATTCTGACGGAAAAGCTAAATAATGGGTTCAATTTATAGTGCTCTTTATTTTGAATTTAAAAAATAAGAAAAGTCGTTTATTTCTTCTAGATGGACACTTTTAATCAGAAAAGTTTATATAGTTGCATTAAATAAAAAAATTCAGGTATCTTTCAAAATACATTGTCTTCCTTATAATATTATTTATTTCTCCTTACTTTCTATTCCTCGTATATCATTTTATCTTCTTTAGTAGTTCTGACATTTAAATAGTGCATGTCTTTCCTTTATGAATTAAGTATTCTTTAATTTATGCTCTTTCATACTCATTCAGAACTCCTCCGGCCCCTGTGTTGCAGTTAACTTTCACACGTTTTCACTGTTAAAACATTATCTCTTTCCAAAAACTATACGCTTCAATCTAGAGAATATTTATATAACCATAAAACGTACACAAGAATGTGCTTCTGGCATATTAATGGGACGATTGTCAAAAATCTCTTTAACATATATTTGATCTTTAATATTTACATAACTTTTCCGTTCTGAATCTAGTAAAATTTAATGGAGTGGGACTTCAATCACAATTACATAAATTAGAAATACCATGAACAAAAATGAGGTTTGTAATTGCTCTGAAAGCATTATAATTTGGCAAAAAGCTTGTAAAGTTATATTGATTAGTAAAATGCGTTTTTTGTGATTGCTTTCATTTATTGACTAAATCTAAATGTTTTGTATGAAGTAATGTTCATATTCTGTTTTTCACAAGAATTATGAACAAGTTAAAATTCCTATTTGAAATAATCGTCCAATATATTTTGCGAATGGATATGTTTGAAGCTCAAAGTGCTTCCTTGATATCATACTAAAATCGGTCGTTAACGTTTTTAATTGACATTACTTAAAATTAATGGGAATATTATTCAGAGTTTTTAAGCCTCAGTGAAGTTAACACAGATAGGCTACTATTTCTCTACATTTTCAGTCAATTATCTGAAAATGAAGTTACTAATCCTATAAGCTTTCTGGACTCGAAATGTGATTGCAATTGGCGGATGCTTCCTAGCTTCACGAAATAAACGAGAATTCTGAAATGTGATATATATTGATTTAAATTACTATCTGATACTGCCAGAAGTCAAATGAGATATTCTTTTATTCCATAAAATAAAGCATTTTATGCAGCTTGAATATTAATTACTCTATAAATATTGAATTTTAAGATCGCCAGTCAGTTAAACTACATGCTGTCTTTTTTTATATTGTTAGCTATTTGCGAAGCTTTTTTGGTTACAATGTCGCGCGGAATTTAAAATGCGAATAATTTTACTATAAAAAATTTCAGCACCGTTAGCATGCACAGCGTTAAGAATAAGTTCACTTGTAATATGGGAATAACAGTAAATCTCTGCAAACATTCAAATAAAACTTTTGAGATCACGATTGCGTGTTTATATTCGGTTAAGCGTATTAATTTGAAACCACGAATAGAAATTGATGCCTCTTTCTATGAAAGAGGAGAAAGTGATCCTTTTGTTTGCACTAGAAGGCTATTTATCAGAATAAATAGCCAGGAAAGAAATAACAAAAGCCGATGGCAATTATTCACGCGGAAAACGAGATGCCAATAGAAAGTAAAAATTAGTTCTACGTTCATTGATCCGAAGTCAGGCTCATGGATGAGTGCTTCTAAACACGTATAAGAGAGCTGTGTCTTCGTAGAACAATTATTATTTTAAATGGTATTCTGCGTATTGACGAACGCCACTTCTTATTAGGGAAAGACTTTACGTCAAGTTGAGAACTCAAAGCCATCTTTTCAGATTAAATTCGATATTTCTCTGAATAAAAAGCACAAGAGATGTATGTGAATGATAAAAGACCTTTCATCATATTCAGCAATGGAGGACTGAACCCTTTTTTGACGCCTTTCCATAGTAAAATCGGAAAACCATTTTTCCGTTTTCCATCTCCTGCAAACGCCTTGAAACGTGGCACCTTTGTTGCCGTTGACGAGGCTTTTCCTTTTAAAGCTCACCTGTAATGGAAGTTTGTTCGTTTTCTCCTTCCTTCCTCCCTCTAGAATAAATATATAAATAATACTTGTTTTTCTTCTTTAGAATATGCATATCTTTTTTAAATGTCTTCTGCCTTATGTTATCTCTTACATTCATTTTCTTTTTTGGGGGGAGGGGGTTATATGCACATGCTACAAGTAAAGTTCACTGGAACTTGGTGCTATCAAGATTTAATTAAGCTTTAATATGTGGGAGGAAGTCAAGACGACTAAAAGATAAAATGATGTCAGTCTTTTAAGAGAAATGTAAACGTTTAACCCTTGAACGAGGAGTTGACATTAAAGTTTTAAAACGAGTTTTTCCTGTTCCAAAATGAAGCTTGTCATGAGGGGTAGTTAAAGTGGTTTAAGACGCTGTTGTGCCTACTTAAAAGATTAATTAATGTCCGAGTTTTTCTCACTTCACAGTTTAACTTCGTCGAATATACCTGGCACCTCTTCAACGAGTTTCCTTTAAGTTTTACTCTTTAGAGAAACTTTATAGAAGAAGAGATGCTTTTTGTAATTAAGAACGTCTGTTCATCTAAATTATTTAGCAACCATAAAATATTTCTGCAATCAGTCTAAAAAGCCTAAAGACTTTAAATAATATAGAGATGTCCTGCACATTCCTTTACAATGCAGATAAAATAAAAGGTTGCCAAAATAATTTTTAAGAAAGTATACGTGTTTCGTCAACTGAAATTTATTCGTTAATGGAGTTTCTATTAGCGTTGATTAGTATCAAAGAATTATAACATGGAAGAATAAAATTTTCGTTCGTTAGTTAATAAATTCAGTGTCTATTTGTTTCTTCGGGGTTGTCGAATGTTTTAAAAACTTATCAATGTCTGTAGTAGCTCTTTTTCTCGATGTATCCAGAAAATTACTGTCATCATCAAAATTCTCTCCACTCGGCATCTTTGAAGAGAAGCTGCTAATAAGCAAACAGTAAACTTAGAAAAATGATATTTTAATGATATTGTTATTTCCAGGTGTGTCATGATCCGCCCTTAACGCTTTCATTGTTCAGTAATACTTGCCAACATAGGAGAAAACTAGCTGCAAGTTTACATTAAGCTTTTCATTCTTCCGTAGGCAATTCATAAATTATCTAGAAAATGAGAATTGGTGTGCGACAACTCAATTTTGTGTGTTTGTCTTAAACTTCTAAGATTCGAAGTCATTCAGTTGAAAATTACACTTTAAAACAACATTTTTCGAAATAACCAATTTATCTTCATTATTAAAACGTTTAAAGTTCCAAAAATTGTAACTGTACAGGATTTAAGAGAGATAATATTTAGATGATAAAATTGAATTTATTCCTAGTAAGTACCTTGAATAATATGACAGCTAAAACTTTATTTTGTCAAGTGAAGGCTTTCTTTTTAGGATGAAATCGCTTACGGAATAAAGATAAGCTTCTGTTTCCAAAAGCTTCAGTACTCCAGGTAAATGAATTTTTCCAAATAATCTTTTTTTTTCTGGAAGTTGATACTAGCGGAACGTATAAAATTTTCACAGAATAAAATGAACCATGATGAGTATGTAAAATAAAGTATAAAATGATTGCAGCAAAAATAAAACCAATTGAGGTGACACGCAATTTAATGGTAGATTACACGGTGTTCCTTTCAAAAATGGTCATAAGTAATAGGACATAACCCTTTTGAACTGTTCATCGGATTTTATTAGATAAGAATGCTGTGTATGTAGAAATCATGATAATTTTACCGTTATAGTTCGTTTCTTCTCTACATGATCTTCGATGCGTGTGGGTCACAGCTTCCACATAAAGACAGTTCACGCGAAGTTTTAGCTAGCAACTGTGGCGTTAAAATTTTGCTACGATCTCCCGATTACAGTCTTGCAGTTCAATTGGGTGCTGACCACTTGTATGAATACATGCACATTCTTGATAAATGCCCTACATGAATATCTGATGGTGAGATCTAGTGAATTTAATGATCATGGGATGGGAGCACCTCAGTTATCACTGAAGGTAGCATTAGTTTAATTTCTTCGACGTACTAATTGTCTACTTCCATCTAAAGATTGAGTCTTATTTCTCTGAGATTGTGACTACGATGCTCTTACTTTCATTGTTTATAGCCAAACGTTGCCTTTTAGCCCCAGCAGTACATGTATTTCTATCCGCAGAAAACTGTCTACGACGCGGCATTTTGAAAAAAAAATTCGTCAATAAGAATAACCAACAGACATTTATTGCAGTTATTAAATAAAACAATTAATTAACCAAATCCAACCACAACAACAAAACACATTTAAATTTCTAAATTCAATCTGGCAACAATACACTCACATTATTGGAAATTTTTTAAAATGGACTAACACAAGACGACGACAAAATGCAATAAAATCGTCACTACTTATTCCTTATGTTAACTAGCGTAACAAAATATATACTAAAACTTGGCCAGAGAAAATATCTATAAACTAAAAATCATGTAAATCGGATCAGTGTTTCTCGGTTCACGAGGATTATTCGTAAGTAAGATCCGTTTTGCAATAAAAACAAAACTACAATATATATTTTCAAAATTTTTTCTTTACCAAATTCTGTTTAGTAGTGGGACATAGTGTGTGAAACTAGTGTCTATGTGGGACGTCTCCCAAAAGATATAGCAATTATTCTCCTCCATAAAAATCTTTCTAATCTTGGTTCCATGGTTTAGATCTTGGTTCCAGGGTTTAGATCAATGATTAAAACTGTTGTGTAATTAATACTAGATTTTTAGTGTAATTAAGATATTTTAGTATATGCTATTTATTGTAGCGCTTAGATATTGATCTCCAATCTCCAATATTCCTTTCTGGCCCAAAGAATTTTTTTTCGTTTTGGAGGCGGGGAGATTTCCTGGAAAATTCATCATCTCCCTCTGCCATTTATTAGTTAAAATAAAATTTATGCAGCCCTTTTCCAAATAAGAAAGTGTGGAGTTTCCTTGCTTAGACTAATAAATATTAAATCTATTCCTACGTTGGTATTTAGTTCGTGTACGTATCGCAATGATATTCGAAACGGTTTTTTGATCTCATATAGAATATCACATGAAACTCAATTGTCAGTATACATTCATTATATAGGATGGTCAAAGTTCCATTAATCGAAATATTTTAAATAACTGAAGATGTACATATAACACTATCTTACTGAAATTTTTGTGTGCGGTACCAATAACGAAGAGCAGAACAGCGTAGGGCTATTGCTTCGCTCATTCAGTTGCAGAATTGATCAAAGTGAAATATAAAACGTAGAATTTTTTGCTAGTTTTAGCTTGAATCAATTAACAGTAAAGTTCTCTATATAATGCTTAATATATGAGAAGGTGTTCAAAATATCATGTTTACACTCTTTGTCTGTCTGCTCGGATAAAGCGACTTTATGATCAGGCATTAATAATATTTTTTCATAAACTATATTGCATAAGAATAAAACATAATGTAATAATGAGGTCCTTAATGCCAGCTAATGCTAGAATAACAAATTATAGAGTTAACAATTCAGGAACTGTTCTGAAAAATTATATGCTTGGGAATTGATGAAATGTATTAGAAATGAGAATCTCGAGCCTGGTTGCGCACTTTTCCGCCGGTAGCGATGCTAACGCCAACTTAGCTTGCTAGAATGCCAGATTTTGTTTGAATATATCACTCGTTTCGAGTAAGATAGTTGAACCTCGATTTTCCTCTATACTGTAGCAAATTTAACTTTTAATTTATTAAACCTGATGGGTTTTGGCTGAAATTTAAATTAAATTAAATTTAACTATTTTATAAGAAAAGAACAATATCAAAGGCGCGTTTTTTAAGCTGCTACTGTTTGTCTAGAATCTGCTAATTCTGTAGCACAAAAGCGGCAAATCCAGATGTTTTCATTATGAAACAACTTGCCTCTACGACCTTCTTTAGGTGAACCGCCTTCTGTTCGAAACCCTTCCCCCCCCCCCCCAAAGTCCAGACATTGCTCTTTTACTTGTGAAAGAAAAATAAAGTTGGAAGGGTCAGTACCACAAGAAGAAATGGCAACATTGGGCTCCCCTCCTATTACAGTACGAAAAGTGTGCAACGTTGAGATTATCGCGAAAGGAAAATGATAGCCCTAGACGACATTCTGGCAATAGAAAAGGGGGGGGGGAAAAGAGGGAGTGAGGGTAGGAGAAGGAGCCCACTTCCTCTACAGCGTGTAAAAACTCTGAAGACATAAAGATTAAGTGTGAAACTTCTTTGGTGTGTGACTCGACTTGTAGCAATTTACAATCGGATTGCCGCCTTGTAACAAAGCACGTACGAAACAGCTTTTCTTCCAACGAGAGCTATAAATGTTGAGAGAAATCCTCTCGTTTTTCTATCTTTCTTTCTTTCTCAGTGTCCTTGAAAGAAGGAAAAAATAATGGCAAGGTTTTATGTTACTAATTTATCCGGTGCTGTGGTGACCCTTGATCATTACAGCGTGAAATAAATCTCACGACCGAGGCGAGCAATCGAAATTTTTCTGGAGATATCCAATAACCAATAACAGAAACCGTAATATTCTAAAAGCGCATTAATTATAAATTTTCTTTAACATAAAGATCGTCGGATACTAAATTTCATTTTATGTTATTAAGTGGGACGTTGATGAAAACGACGTGGGTAATAAACACAGCTCTATATATCGCCGAAATAAACTCGCGATAAGTAAAGAATTCCTCCGTTGTGAAAGTGTAAGGAATTTGTCTGTGTATCGGATTTATATCCGAACGGTCTTTCCGAGAGCTTCTAGATACCAGTTGGTAACATTTTACAAGAAGAGCATTCCTTTAAATGGCACGCGGGTTCCGGTGAGGGAATAAAAGCCCCGCGAGAATATAGGACCGTTGCAAATCATGTTTATGTAAGAACCGCCGACTTCCTCTAATTCTCTCAGCCTTTTGTTTTCAAGGGAATATTTATTCTGGATGCCAAATAGCAGCAACGCTCTTCTCTTCATTATGAATGGGCCACTCCGTTTTATAGGTGGTAATGTAACAGACTTCGTTTCGGTAATCTTCGGTAAACTTGTAAAAGAAAGAGAAAAAAAAGAAACTATTCCAATTCTTTCGCTGCTTTCATTGCTTTGAAGAAACGTCCTTAAAAGTTATTGGCGATAAATTTTTAGTGCCACTTTTAAAGCATAAAATTGTATATTTTTAAATAAGGCAATGAAATCGACAGTCATTTTATAAATCTAAAAGAATGTCCATATATCGATCCATCTAGATAAATAGGTTTGTTATATTTGGAAGAGGTCTTAGTTAAAAATATATAAACTGTAAGCTTATCTATTTATCGCTATTAAGCATGCAAGGAGCTTTTCTATTTTCATATTCCCATTCGTAGAAAATTCAACTTATTTCTGGATCTACGCCTTGAAATTAAATTCTTTTTGTATCGGGATTTTAACTGAATTAGTAAAGAGCAATTAAATAAAACCAAAACATAAAAGATTTCGAGACTGATGTTATCTTTAGATCCAATCGTACTTACATAGACATTGTTTTGTAGAGATATGATTAAATGAAATAATAAAATTTAAAAAACAAATCATTGTGTAAAAGGTACTTAAATTATTTCTATATCCTATAAAACAACCCTTAATGCTTCCTTTAATGTTTCTCGCTAAAAAAAACAAAACTAAATGCACTTGCTTTGAATACTAGAAAATAGATTCTCAAACATTCACTCAGGCAATTTTAGAAAGTTTGCTCAGGCTTTATTTCGACAGTTATCAGAAAAGTCGAATGGAAATTTAGCTACATTGGACTCTCCTATTTCCACAGAATGTAGCCTATATATCCGTACTATTCAGTTTTGAAATTATTTCAACTTAAAATAAGAAAGAATAACTCAAGAATAGTCAACAAGGGTTATCTTATGCCACACGACAGATGTTTAAATTATTGATGAAAATAGGTAAGAAAATTTCACATTTGGTTAGCCCGTCTTTAATTGTGGAAATATATTTGCATATTTTAGATTATAGTGATATAATCAGTTATATATAAATTACGTATTTGTTATTTTTAAATTAATTTTTAAAAATGGTCTAACGTGTCTCTTTACTTGGCATTGCAAAATTTAAAACTTTCAGTAACTGATATCACTCCATCGTACAAGCATTTTCGTGCTGAGTTTTATACTAATAAAACTTTGTACAAACTTACCTTCTTGACACCAAGAGTTAGAAAATAAACTCCAACCAAATGAAACGCGACTATGAGGAACAAATTCGTTCATCCGGAGATTTGTGCCACAAAGACGCTATACTTTCTTACTGCACCCATAAGTGGCACTAGTTAATGCTATCATAAACGTACATTTGAATTGTAATATGTAAACTTTTCATGTAGGTCGGCAGTTTAAAGTGTGAAATGTGAATTATTAATGCGTTCATCTGTAAAGCTTAGCAGCATTGTCGTTTGTACACTCTCATCGAACCATTTTATTCCTCTTCAACACTTTTATTTTTTTGAACGGAAAAAGAATTGGGTTTTTACCGAAATTATCTTGTAGAATTGTCGCCGTACGTTGATAAGTCGTATAGAATTGTCGATACTGCGGCTGTGTACAACCGATTAATTTAGCAAATTATAAATGCTCTTCGTATTTAAAATACATTTTGAGAAATACAGGAAGCTTGTTGCTAAAGAATAATCAAACTTTTAAATGTATGTTACATATAGAAATCGCAAAGTGGCAGAAGTGACCTCTAACTGGAATTGAAGGAATTAATTTCTATTGTAGAATTACTGGTCATGATTTAGAACAGATAAGTTAAGAAAAAGACATTTTGTTGTATGGTTAATTTTATTAAATCAACAGTATATCATGATGATATAGATTTTTTTTTTATTAAGATTGGCTACCAAGTCTTACTAAAGTATATCTCCACAACTTCTTACTAGAACCGACCTGGAATTTGGACTTTAAGTAGGTTTTCATGGTGGAAAATATCCTATTGGCACATCTAATTTAGAATATAATAAGTAATACATTGCTTATTAATAACAAAACATTCTTTTCATGACCCTTAATGTTATAAAGATTCATCGTCGTGCACGAAGAGAGCTTATGTGATTGTTTAATAAAAATTATAATCAATGAAAATAACCAGCTTTTTTGATATATTACATTTACAGTAAATTATATATTTTATCCATAACACTGGCCAACAAAATTTAAGATTTTTCTTGTGACAAAATGAAAGTGGGTGATTTTTGGTAGTATTTTTTCTGCTGATTACGAATATAATTTTTAAATTTCTCTAGCACGCACAGCTTTCTTGTTTTACAATGAAACATTTTTAAATCATTCAGTGTTTGTGGCCTGGTAAATTTCCTTGCGGCCCCAAAATATGGATACTTTAACATTGTAGCTTGTAGCCGCTTCTCTTCACATCCATTACTTTAACATAGAAGTCTCGATGTGCATAACTTGGAAACGTGACGTGATAAAAAAAAAAATCTAAAAGCAGATTCGAAATCTACCTACAAATTATTACTAAGAACACTTTGTGTGGTCTTAGTCACAAAATGTGTGTTGACTAGTGTAATTTAAATGATGCGGCTGGTTTTAAACTGAAGCCATTACGGGTGGCTTCTTTGTAATAGTGTCAATGAAATTGAATAATTGACTAAGTATAAAGAGTTCACTCAAAGTTCATTTTCCATTTCTTTAAATATTATCATTATTTAAATTCGATTCGTTGTGAATTCAGTTGTTCGTATCTATCATAAAAACTATTGCTCTATTCAATGTTATGAAGTGAAACTGAAAACTATAAAGCGACTGTGTTGTTCATCAAGCTTAATATATGAATCGATGTTATAGCCAAGCTATAAATGCGTTCACTGATTGTTGTACTCGTCAATATATTGGTTATTCTATTGAGCATTCTCTTGTGTTCTATGTGTTATTTGTTCAACAGCTCTCTCTCTCTCTCGGTGTGAACGAGGAAAATACTAACATCTGGGTAAAGTAGAGTGCATAAGATTGTTCATGACTTCGTCTTTTGCCGGCGTCATGCGTCACCTTCTTCCCATGGTTCCTTTGGCTGACCGGTGTCTATTCACGTGATCGCGTGAATCGAATGAGAAAGAAGCAGCTGCCGGGGATTAGCAAGTAAAGCTCGAGTTGAGGGAGTTGGGGAGGGGGAGTAAAAAGAACCCGTCCGAGGCTCAAAACGACGTCACAGTACATGGAGACCCTCCGACAATGGAGCCGAGCAAGGAGAGTTGTTCGCTCTCTCTCTCTTTTTCTCCCCTTCTTTTTCGTCAAGGGCTGAGAGATTGATTGAAATGCGTTTCTGTCACATTCAATCAGCACACGACGAGATGGAGGGCGAGGAAGAAGAGAACCGAAAAGTGAACGGTATTTGGCGAGATTTTAAAGCAATGTGTAGTTTTTATGACAATATTTTTCTCCTTTCTTTTGATTTTGTTGAAAATTTCTGGAAGGTTACTGCCGTTACGCATAAATTCGATATTCTTCTTGAATCTTGTTAGTATTAAGCCTCTTACCCGAAGATTTATCAAACCATGAAAGGCTCTTTAAGTGTATTGATTAATTCCTATAGATTTCATTACTGAATACATCCAACTTCTCTTATTACTGATTCAAGGCTCAGATTGGAAATTATTATTGATGAATTTATAATGGCGCTCTAATTTCTGGTGAACTTAAGGAAAGAATTGCAGCTCTCGGGGAATTTTCTTTAGTGAGAGAATGAAGAAACGAATCCATTAGAGCTCGTTTAATGCAGTGTGGGTAATTCCTTTAAGTGTTTCTCATTGATTTGTTGTTTTGTGTGCTTGCCACGCCGTACAGACGCAATCAATGATAAACGCAAAACACAACAGCAATTAAATGGAGAAAAAGAAAAGAATGGAATGAGATAGATTAAATTGATTAATTAATTTCGCTCTATTCCTTTTGTCCGCAAATTATGAAGATGTTTTTAAATGAGCTGCACTTCAACAGGAATAAATTTGGTTTTGATTGGGACAGGAAAAGAGGTAAATCATTGAATTCCTTCAATTTCATTAAGAATTGAGCTCTTTCAAATAAGCTCGGTCTATATACTCTGCAATGTCTTTTATTTTCAAATTCAATTTGTAAGCGTTGACGTAGAATTTCATTAAAGTTTCATTAAAATGGAGGAAAGTTTAAATCCTTTGAAACACACAGTAAAGGCATTAAGCATTCATTTGTTGTCTTCGACTTCTAGTCAAGTGGATACTTACGAACAGAAATTTCGGAAGCGCGCCTCTGCAGTTTCTATTCTTTAACATGGGGGCACGATCATTAATACCCTCTCGCAAGAGAGAGATTTTGATAGATATCATCAAACGAATGAAAACATTGAAGTTTCTCTAATTAATGGTGCAAATTATACAGTGATGGCAAATGAAAAATTAACACCCAGAAAGAATGATGCCACATACCTAAGATTTTATAGTTAAGAGTCCTGCGAATGAAACAACTCTATGATCACCAGTACAACCGCGTGTAACATTATACTTCATACTTCAATATGGGCGTAATTGGGTAGAGTCGAAGGGAAGTTGACGGACAAGCTGTAAGATGGGCGTTGTCTTGCTAGAATAGCACATCTCCCATGTTGTCCAAAAATGAATAAGGTTGGGCTGGAGGAAGTTCTAGACGTAGGATGCAGCATTCAATATCCCCTCCACAAATCCAGACATGAGCGACTGCTGAAAGACTCGGCATCACATTCTAATACTTCAGGAGTGGGTTTCTGTGTGGTGGAAGTGCCTCCCTTCTGGTCTTCCATGGAGATATATACGACTGTCTCTCATATCTACACAGAAACGACTTTCATCACTGAACATCAGCGATCTCCATCCATTCCTCCAAGAGCCCATTCTTGGCACCGCTGGAGCCGTATCTGACTGTCGTGGTGTAAGTGGCAATCTCGCCAAAGAATCTGCGACCGCAGTGCTGTTTCTTAGAAAACGATTGCGGAATGTATGTGTCCGAGCTAATAGGTGTGTGTGATGTGGCTCTGATTTGAGTGGACGTGACTATTCCATCTGCTAGAGCTACCCTTAGAATGCGCAGATCTTCACTTTTATTTCAAGTTCTGCGCCCGTTTGAACCACATATGCCGGCGGATATTTCCTCTTCCCACCGTATCCAGTAGCCATGCACTGCAGACACCTCCAGAAGGCCCAGTATGGTCTTTGCTCAAACTCATATCGCTGAACAAATGGTGAACGGTGAAGACATCCAAGTATGTTTCACGATCTTTATCAGTATTGGACAGCCTAAACAAACGCTGGCATTTGATTTCATAATGACCTGGCTTCTTTATACATCTGAAACATGAACATCTCGTTGCTTTACTGAAAAATGCGTTACTCCACAATCTTGCTAATGACCCTTTTTACCTTCTGCTTATGTAAAATCACCATTTTGACATCACTCCCTCTGGCTATTCATTTTTCAACTCCCACTAGTGTATACTTATACCATTAAATTTCAAACTTTAGAAGTGGCGTTTAAATATGAATGATTTTTTCGTATAGCTATCAGCCGTGTCATCTTGCCATTTCTCTTCATCTAAAACACAGGCGGTTAAACATTGAAACACAGGCGGTTAAACATTGAAAAATATTTGATATAAAAGATTCATTATTTTAACAGATAAAAAGGTAATGTGACAGTTAAAAAACGATTTTTTTTATATCTAAATTTTAGGTAGAATTAACGCTACGACATGCTAAAACGAACGATCAGTGGTGCTTATTTTCAAAGGCAGGAGTGATTTATTTAAATTGGATTTGACAGGTATAGGGAGTTTACTGAATAAGAACAGGAAGATATGATTAACTCTTTATCAAGTCATTCTATAAAGAAACTTGAGAAGATGCCCATTGCAAACCCAAGTTACTAAAGCACAAATGCATAATTGCAGCATAGAACTCTAACTGATCTTGATATTTGTAACCTTCCAACCTAATTAAAAACTTATCACATATAATGCTTTCTTATTTCTTAACATAAAATATTTTATTATATGTTTATACTGCATTTAAAAAGAATCTATGAAATATTCTTTAAGAAGCTCTGAAATGTCTTATTCGTTCAACTTCAAATTGCTAAGTTTCTTAAAATTTCTGCATCACTAGCTTTTATCGTAGAAATGTCGTTTTATGCATTATGTTCGGGTAATTGGTAAATAAACTGCTGTATCATGTTTAAATGATTTTGAAAGAATTTGACAAACGACCTCAATTCCCGAATCGAGGACGTTTTTTAGTTTAGGAAGCTGAGAAAAAATGTTTGAGCTCCTATGAAATAGAAGTAAAGCCAATGGTCAGGTAGAGCGTCTGGCTCTTTCTGGTTTAATATATTTTCCATGCAAATCGACCTTATATGACCGAGGCTATTGAGAGCAATCCATTTGAAATCCCAAAATGCATAAAACCTTTAACGCAACGATTTCGTTCGGTTTCCCCATTTTCATTTCTCCTTTTGGATGGAGAATATTTTAAAGCCCCGCATTCCGTCAGCAATTTCTCTTATTACGGTAGGAGGGCCGTCACAGTCCTGTTTGCTCTCTTTTAGGCGGTGGGGGTTCATTCTCTTCCGCTTCTACCGAATTTCTTTCGTGATAAACCGACGACGACTGCTCCTACGTCCACTGTACGCGGCCCATTGAGAAATGCAATTTTTCCGGATAAGGAATGCGGATTATTATCAGCGCTGACTTTATTATCTCAACGCAAATGAAGATACAATCCCGAATGACTAGAAATCTTTCCCAACGAGGAAGGGAAAACATTCAGCCTTAATAGAGATTGCTTCACAGCTACTGGATAATGACGTAATTGCATATGTAAGCGATCTTGTTACGTTTATCGATTGGCAACAAAAGATCTCGCGTTTTTAAAAAAGACTCAGGTGTGAATTGAATCAGATTAATAGAGTTTATAATCCACTTCAAGAAAATCAATTATATGTATATATTTTTTTTAAACGAAGATTAGAATATGATAGTGCGAATGGTGGGCATTTCTTCCTAAAAGAAATCATGGCTTCTGGCGAGTAAGTGGTAATTTCTAGAAAAAACAACATACTACGTGTTTTAAAAACGATGGTCAAATATTTAGAAATGAACTGTATACATCAAAAATACAAAAAAAAAACATTTTTAGTATCCATTCATACGCAAATGGATTGAATTAATGCGAATTTTATGATAATTACCGCCGTTGATGTTGCTGCTATGCATGATCAGTTTTTCCGTAGTTAACAGCGATTATGACGAGCAGTGATTTAATATCTAACTGAAAAAATATGATCAACAATAAATAAATCGAGATGAGCTTGTACCTCGAACTCCCAAATTATCAGAGTTATATCTTCTGTATTATTGTGAAACCCTGTCGATTCGACGGTGTATGTTTCGATCAGACCTCTCCATAATTATTCTATAGAATTGAGAGCACATGATTGTACAGGCCACCGTAACAAGATGTGTTCACTATAATGTTCCATGAACCATTCTCTGATTTTGTGCGCCTTTTGGCGTGTGCATTGGATGGAGCTGATATACCCAAAAATATGAGATAATTCCTTTTCCTGATTCAATACAGGGTGTAAATTTTAAGTTGACAAAGCAGAATAACTCGAAAAATAAGCTTCACACGAAAAAATGCGTATAATCCAAAGTTGATTATTTTCGAGGGGGCATCTGCTGGTGCTAAAATTAGCCCACCCCCCCCCGGCCCCTGGGGGTGGGGCGGGGGGCAACTTTAAAATTTCAAATGGGAACCCCTATTTTTTATTGCAGATTCAGGTCCTACATAAAAAACTACGTACATTTTGTCTGAAACATTTTTTTTTATTTTTGGTAGATGGCGCTGTAATTCAAGAAAATCCATTTTCTCATTTTTGCGTGGAAATGGTTACGGAGAAATAAAAAATACTTATTTACTTCGTAAATTTTGCCGCAAAGTTATTATTTTATTATTTTTTGCCGCGGATTAGGATAATTTTGTTTTGTTTCGTGGTCATGAGGCCACACAACTTTATAATTATCAAACAAATCAACTGATTAGCTAACTAACTAACCGAACATCCTACGTACTAACGAGTGAACTCATTAACTAACAGAGTAAAAAAGTAAAAGACTGTGTAAAGATGAAGTTATTCCCGTTTAAGATTTGGTGGTCCTTAAAAGGACCGATTGTTTTCGTTTTATTTTTTCTTATTTGCAAATACTTGCAAGTAAATGAATTTCGGGGTGCTTGTATTTCCAGTGAGTCCCCTCGCCTCTCACTTTCGGCCTGCTTGTTGTCCTTAAATCCCTTGCATCTCGCCGTTTTATGAAATTAAATGTTCAAATTGATGACCTCCAACTTCGATGCATTTATTGACTCGTTTTGTAAATTCCTGAACACATCTTGATAACATGTCTGGTGTAATTGCAGCGCAAGCATCTCTTATTCTTTGAATCATGTTTTCGCGAGTGGTTGGCGTTTCCTTATAAACGATATCTTTGAGGTAACCCCATAAGAAAAAATCTGGCGATGTAAGGTCAGGCGATCTGGCTGGCCAATTCACAGGACCTTCCCTGCCGATCCAGCGACCATGGTAAAGTCGATGTAGTACTTCGCGCGCTACTAATGAATAATGCGCTGGACAACCATCATGTTGAAACCACATGTGTTGTCGAAGTTCAATACTCAGGTCTTCAAGTAGATCTGGTAGTTCATTTTCAAGTAGGTTACGATATTTGTTGCCATTCAAATTACCGTCTATAAAATATGGACCGATAAGTTTATCGCCAATTATCCCACACCAAACATTAATTGACCAAGGTCGCTGATGGTTGACTTCTCGAATCCAGTGTGGGTTCTGTTCACTCCAGTAATGCATGTTATGTCGATTAACTTCCCCGTGGTTTGTGAATGTTGACTCATCGGAGAAAAGAACTCGTGCAAAAAAATGTTGGTTTGTTTGCATCTGCTGAAGTGCCCAGTGACAAAACGTTAGACGGTTTTGGTGGTCATTGCCATGTAGTTCCTGATGCATAGATACATGATATGGATGAAATTTGTGGAGCTTCAGCATTTTCCAAACACTCATATGTGAAATTCCTGATTGCCTTGATATTTCTCTTGTGCTCGCATGTGGATTATGAGCCACAGCAGCTAGGACTGACACTTGATTGTTTTCTCCACAAACAGTAGCTGCACGGGTTCTTTTTTTCTGGTTCACACTACCTTCCGCAGTAAATTGTTTAATAACTCGAACAAAAGAAGACCGTGATCGCGTTTGGCCAGGAAAACGCTGAGCATAAAGCGCGACTGCATTATCAAAATTTCTCCCACTTTCTCCATAAATGTACACCATCTCAATTTTTTCTTCCACAGAAAGATAATTCATAATGTAAATTCAAAAGCAATACGGCGTTGTACACTCACAAAAACAGTTGAAAAATTACAATCTTTTCTTCTAAAGATCAGAATTTAAAATGTAAACATTCTGAAAAAAATGCCAATGTTTACGTTATTTGTTTGTTGACGAAATGTCTTCAAATTACATTGTAGTTAAAACAATGTAGGAATCGAAATGAATAATAAATTAGTCATTTCCACGCAAAAATGAGAAAATGGATTTTCTTGAATTACAGCGCCATCTACCAAAAATAAAAAAAATGTTTCAGACAAAATGTACGTAGTTTTTTATGTAGGACCTGAATCTGCAATAAAAAATAGGGGTTCCCATTTGAAATTTTAAAGTTGCCCCCCGCCCCACCCCCAGGGGCCGGGGGGGGGTGGGCTAATTTTAGCACCAGCAGATGCCCCCTCGAAAATAATCAACTTTGGATTCTACGCATTTTTTCGTGTGAAGCTTATTTTTCGAGTTATTCTGCTTTGTCAACTTAAAATTTACACCCTGTATATCTTTTATATGAGAGAAGTTGGAGCCAAACACTGTGGACAATATTCAACAAGGAAGACAGGAAACCACTGATCCACATAAGATGTTTATTCTGACGAATGCGCATTTCAGATAAAACTGTTCAGACAGAACTGTTCAGATCAAATCCTCCGTGTACACTGAAGAAGGCAGCGTGGCTGCTGAAATGCGCATTCGTCAGAATAAACATCTTACGTGGATCAGTGGTTTCCTGTCTTCCTTGTTATCTTGTGTATAGTTGTTATATCGTTGTGGGGTATAGAAATCCTTTTATTTTTCCACCTAATGAAGTTGATATTCTTTGAATTTTCTTTATTATTCTTTGTACCGGGATTTGCAAAAGTTCTGTTACACTTGCGGATGCGTCGATATCGGGGGTTAAAAGCATCCACGGAATAGGTGCTGTTGAAGACGTGGGCGATACCATAATGTAAACGTATATAGGTGGAATGAATGCGATTCGGATGCAAGGATATTGCGATGGAACGTAACAGAATCGAGATCTCTGCGCTCCTTCGCGCGGGCCACAAGAAGTCTGACATCGCTAAGCAGCTGAACGTTAGCCGGATGACTATTCACAGAGTCACAGAGAGGCTGAAGAAAGGGGAAGGCCTCAAAGATCGCCCACGTGCAGGCAGACCTCGCGTTATCAATCGTGTGGGTGCCAGAAAAGCCTTTGAAGGTGACCCGACTCTCAAAATGAGACAGTTAGCAAAGAAAATGACGATTTCTGTGGCCACTTTGTCCAGAGCCATCAAGGAAGAGGGTGGAAAGAGTTTGAGGCGCGTGGCAAGATCTTTGCTGACGGATGGCATGCGAGAAAAACGTCGGGAGCGCTGTCGTCGCCTTCTCAAAGACTTGAAGAGCCATGGCAATCACATTGTCATCTTTCCTGATGAAAAAAACCTTCTCAGTCGACACGGTCGTCACCAAGCAGAAGGACCGCGTGGTCAATTCGACAAGGACATCTCCGAGATCCGCTACGTGACTACAACCAAGCACCTGGCCTCAGTGATGATGCTTGGCGTCGTGGCGTCGAATGGCATGAAAATGCCGCCAGTCTGATATCCTACGGGTTACAGACTTACCGCGGCCGACTACAAGGACATCTTGACCAAGAACGTTCTGCCCAGGGTAAAAAAGGTGACGAGGAATGCGGACCACGTCTTTCAACAGGCCCACAGTGCCAAGACCGTTCAAAAGTGGGTGGGGTCAAACAAGAATTTCTGGTCGAAGGACTTTTGGCCTCCTCAATCGCCCGACCTCAACCTCTTGACTACAGCGTGTGGGCGCATATCGAGAGCAAGATCCGACCAGCTGAAAGCATCTGTGAACCGCGTGTGGACCGCCATGAAGAAAGACTACATCCGTAACGTTTGTCGGGCCTTTAGACCGCGTCTAGAGCATGTGGTTTCCGCCGATAGCGATTAGATCGATTAATATGCATTGTGTACACACCAATATCAATAATGACAATAAAAACCGTTGTCTAACTGCATCACACACGCAGTTATGTCATTTTTGCGAGGGTCCTCACATGTGTAAAAGAACTTGTGCAAAACCCGATATGGAAATTGTAATTGCTGGGTTGTAAATGTTACTAGTTCTCTTCAGCGCATTGCCAGTAGTTATTGTCATACATTGTTAACTGACAATCATATTCAGCTTTTATATTGATAATAGGAAACTCAAATAAACAGTTTCCTTTCTCCAGAACAAAAGTTGAGTCTGCGACCTCTGATTCATCGCGAGCTCCCGCTCAAATACCATTCTTATTGGATTGAAAACAAAGCATTTTCGGCCAATTATTCCACCCTCTCTCAATGAACGGTGATGTTTAACCTTTGTTCCCTAATTTTTGGAGTTGTCCCACTGTCGGTTGTAGTTTCCCTATTCGTCCATTATATTTTGGTTCCATTCACTTCATTCCATTCATTCAAACGCACTCTCTTTTGGTTCACGGCCGCCCGATAGGAAAATTAATATTAATCCTGTTTTGCAATCGATTTGTTTCAATCGAATGGTTTGAGGAGATTAAAATTTGCTGCTATTAAATGCTTCATGATTGATCGGAACTTGCTGTAAAACATTGAACTTCTGGATTCCATTCAAATTAATTTGGAAATGCAGCGAATGACGTCAGCTTAGTTTGATTTATCCTTCGGTGTTCATTCTGTAAATTTCTTCGTAGATATAAATTCCATATTTCGAAGCAGTAATTGACATCAAAAACCAATAAGCGTGTAAATTCGCTCCTCTTTTTCAATAACATACAATTAATTTTGATTTAACACTTACTAATGAATTATTTGTGCGTTGAATTTGTAGTGATTCGTGACGCGAATGCAATGGGCTTGATTATGATTGGTTTGTGAAGCTGAAAAGTTACGCTAATTAATATTTCTTTGTATCGCTTCAAAAACTGGTTCAATTTCAACATTCATAATGGTATGTTTTCAGTCGGAAGCTTTCAGATAAATTAACTTTGGTTAGAATGTAATTCCTCCTTTGTAATTCACCGTTCATTGAAGATTTTCATGGCTGGTATTATGATAGCCCGTAGATCTGAGTAAAATTTTAAAAATGTTTCGTCTTATAGCTGGACCTGCATGTGCAACTCCTTGCGCCTTGCTGCTTCTGACGTCTTCTAGCCAAAGTGTTGGAAAAACCTCTCCTTATATAATCTGCCCCGCTTTGAGAAGAGAGGGAGATCACGGGTGAAGCGGTTGTATTTCGTCCGCGAGAAGAAATAAATCTCAACTAACTTTCGCGTATAAAGTTTAAAAGTCTTGATGCAGTCGTAGCATCAGTCAGTTGTATGGCATTCCCGTCTGGGCCCCAATTTGCAAAACGAGGTGGAAGGAACTCCAAACTTTACAAAAGATTATCCTAAAGGCGTAAATGGATTGGAAAATTGTTCGCAATTACTCCATTCATAATGACCTTAAAATGATTCCATGGTGGAAAATATATTTAAGGGCACATGGAATCCTTGCTGCCCATAGTAATGAACATATCTCTAGCATTAGATAACATTTCTTACATAGAAAAAAGCGCCTTAATCCAAGACATATCCTTGATTTCAATTTCGATGACATCTTTGTAATGTCATCTATTCAGGATACTGGACTTCATAAGTTTTCGTGTCTGTCGCTTTTTTCTAGTTGTATGCTTCTAGCTCATAATCTTTAAATTATCCTCCACTTTGTAGCATTGCTTTAAATGATTCCCTAAAAATCCTCGATTTAGTACAGAATGCGTAAATTGTACCTTTAGAAACAGTATTTTTGAAGTTTATGAAATTATTATATTCTGCGATTTTCAAAATGCCCCTTAAAAACTTTTAAAGGGAGATTGGTTATATTAAATGTTGATCAGGATCCTACTAATCCTAAGGGAAGCTGATTTTATATATGAATTTCCATTATTGTATGCAAAAAAAGGTAAATTATTGATGAATTATTACATAACGAAATGCAATTTTACAAACTATTCGAAATATATCAACTGTATTTAATTTCCATTACTAAGACATGAAGCATTAGGTTGCCTGTTGGGTTCCATTACTAAGACAACTTTAAACCTAGAAAATTAAATATCCAGAAATGAATTTTTAAATGGCAAAAGCGGAAAACCACAAAAGCGCAGAGTCCAGTCTTATTTTAATCTCTTTTATCCATGTCGGTGTAGATTTCAAAGGCCATTCTCCCTGGATTGGAGCCAGCAATATCTCAACGGGCCGCAGGGGAGCATCCTAGTGGCCGCATTGCCAACGACGGCAATCCAATTAATTGTCCTGGGCAATAGTGGAAGCCTGGAATAAAAAAGAATAAGAGAGCTAAAGCGACATCTTGTAAGTCGCTTGTTTACTGAGCACGTTGACTCGTATAAAAGGAAGTCATGAACATCCGTTTTGTTGTTTGTCATTCATTTCTTTCTCCTTATCACGGTGCAAAAGAGCCTTGAAACTGGAACAACATGAGAATCATTGATACCATTTCCTTTTTTTTCTTCTTTCTTTACTCTTTTCTTCGCTTGCTTCCTTCCTTGTCGCATTTCTTTGATAGGCCGCCTTGGGAGACTCAGTCTCCGTAGCCATTAACGTGAGACGGCGCACCGAGGCCACCGGATGAGGTGTTGAGGGTCCCCTGATTGCTCTTGCCGGCCTTTTCTCCCCCCCTTGAGAGATTTTCGTTGATAGAAAGCGTTACTTTGACTCCCGCTCCCTTCTCTACCACCCTCTCTCTTTGCTCTAAATGGTTTTCAAATCCTCGTGAGCTTCCTCACTGTTTCCTCTCTCCCTTTGTCCATTGTGTTTTTTAGTACAAAAAAACATTGCTCATCACTTTGCTCACAAGTAGGATTTGCTATCTCTTTAGAGCGGCCATTGGTCAATTAGCTTCTTAAGATGTTGCTATGCTAGAAGTTGATCAATTTCGCTTTAGTTTTGTCGGCTACATATACCCTCCCTTACAGTCGTCATTTATAGGGAAGAGATTGGAACGGCCTTATAGTACTCATAATCGTAATGCAGTTGATATATATCGGCATTGTTTATTATTAAAATATTACTCAATTTAGCTGCTGTTCCTTTGACTTAAAACAAATCGACAATCCAAAAAGCACGTTGTCGACTAAAAATCGTAAAATGAAATTTGTTCCTTTTTTCACTTAAATGCACTTTAGGAAAGAAAGATTCATAAAAAATTGAAAATATAAGGTGACCCAAAGCCTACCTACCAAGATTAAACGTCGGTATGTACTATGTGTGCTTGTTTGAAAATTTTATGATATGTTCGTGGTGTCAAGGCATTTTACTTAACGAAAGGGATTGGTGGCATTGCAAGGGTACAGTCAGGTAAATAATAATAATTATTAACTGGAGATGCGTCTCCAAGCATAGGTAATGATTTTTCAATTGAAAAATCAGTACAGTCAGATGTTTTAAAACCAGCTCATTCTAGTGTACTGTGGATTTGGCACCACACATCAGTAGTTTATGCAAGATGGTACGCGTCTTCATCGCGCAATTGCTATTTTCGAACTGTTGTATGAACATTTTGGACAGAATGTTATCATACCATATTATCCTAAGCACTGTGAATGTGGCGTCGACTGTCCCCCATATTCACCTCTCCTCAATCCATTAGATTTCTTTTTGAGGAAAGATTTACAAGACGAACCTAAGACCTTGGCCGAGTTGCAAACATGTGCGAAGCGCGAAAGTTTGACCATTCCAACAGATGTTTTCACGAAAGTGGAAGGCAGTTTTGCAATCCGATAGCATAAAGTCATTGAGACTGATAGCAATGGACCTGTTCTAAAATGCCAGTTCATGTACATTATATCCAGTTTAATTTTGACTGCCCTTGCTTTTTTCGCCCAATACAACACATCTTTCATCTGGATAGAGGTTTTGGGCCATATTGTATTAACCGCGGTATGGCTCAAAGAGTATCTTCCAGCATAAAATTATTATATCAATCTTTCTACACATTATCCAGGTATCTATACGGTGACTTATGTTTAATGGCTTGACCCATAGAAATAAGAACTGTAGTATATTATACTGCTAAAGCATGTAGTAACGCTTACTTAATTACCTTCAAAGTAGGATTCTTGCGCACTGATACACATGTTCCATCGATCCTGCCATTCTTGGAGGGCCTGGTGGAAAGCTTGTTTGGGAATCTTCCGGAGCTCGGTGATCACATATGATTAGATGCACTCCATGGTTGCGAACGCGTATTCTTGAGGCCCATTTTCAGAATAGGTGATAGCCAATAGTCACTCGGAGCGAGATCCTAAGAATACTGTCGTTGAGCATTGACAGAAATTTCTCTCTTGGTTAGAACAAGCGATGTGCAGTTAGGATGAATCAGAACCAAATTTACTGCTGGGCCAACAACATTTCCAATTGTTCAAATGATCACCACATACGTGTAACTGAAACTGAATAGAACGATACTACACGCCCACACCTGTCCAGACCTTTAGCAAATGAGAGAAATGACAAGGCTGCACGTGTTATCTTATCTCTCATTCTCCGTCTGCAGGGGAATTTCGGTAACTTTTTGACCTTCCCTATAAGGACATGACGCCTAGATGCAGCAGTTCTATGTTCTTAGACTTTAGTGTAGTGAGTTTGGAATAACCGCGGTGCCTAAAATAATATAAGTCTGTCGACTCCGCCAAAGTCTTTTATTTCGTATGGAAGATATATGTATGAAGTGATTTTTGTCTGTCATTTTTTGGATATTACTGGCATTGAAAATGGAAATATCAATGGTATGTATACATATTACTTTGTTGATACGAGCTAGAAATCTAGCCTGTTATGGGGGATAGTTTTCAGTTCTTATAGATCTGTCAAAATATAATTTGTGTGTTGAATTCTCTAAGATAGTGTCTAGGATATAATTCATTAAATAGGATTAGTTATGTCGTTAGCATGTGTATCTTAGCATGTATATCTTAGCTTATGTTAATGTATGGAGTTGATTACTTGATTGTGTCTTTGTAAATATTGTACTGCTGAGTATATTGTAACTGATATGCTATGCTGGATGGTTTCGTACGTCATATGACATTGTCAACAAATCCCATAAGCCGAATTCTTAATATGTTGTTCTTGTTACTTAGAAATGAATAAAATTGGTCAGGTTCTTCGACGTACTTTCTTTTTCTTTAGCTCCTGGTCTGGCCATCGATCGGAATATTATTTCAACTTGCAGGAATTCATTTCTGGTGCCGCCAAGGTTCATTTTGATTGGATGACATCGTGATATTAGGTTCTTCCGGTCATATTTGCTATGATTCTTGAGTCCCTCTTCAGGGATTTAATAAACATCGAGCTCATTTTGATGAACGAGTTCGTCTCCGGTTGATCATTTGACGAGGTTTCTAGAACGAGTTAATTATTCAGTTCAAATTAATTCTAAAAGCTCAAATGATATATTTATGCTCTAGGAGATTATCTATTAAATTTCATCATATTTGTTTTAAAAAACCGCATTAAAAATTCTCTGTGATGTCTGAATCTTCATAAGCAGTTTTAATGCATAAGAAAATGTTTTAAAATGTTTTCGTAGATTAAGTTATAGCCCAGGAAAGAACCATTGCATGCTTTATAAAACCTGAAATCAGTTTGAAGATGAGCTCCGAGTACTGATCAAATTCTTTATTAACAACACATTTATTAGCGGTTGTTGCTGATAAATAACGTCCAGTTTGACAAACTTAACCGCCACAGCATTTTTAAGGTAATCACATTGGTAATTAAGAGCAGTGAATAAATGGGAAGAGGAAAACAAGATTGCCTTTTACTTGGTTTCATGATTGCCCATAGCAATTTCAAAATCCGTGATTAAATCCACATAGTACGAATAAGTACCAATATTAATACACATACATAGAACATAAGATGACTATTCAAGTTTTACTTCGTGAAGCGATGACGCAACTGCCATTTGTAATCGATTAATAGGATTCTTTGCGCTATGAGAGATGGTGAAATAATCTCACAACTCCGGCTAAAACCTTCACGAAATTTAGAAACCCTGTTAACTTAATGGGGTTTTAAACCTCTTAACGACATTCGAACGACTGCATTATGTCCCCACTGAAGCCTTTAGCTGAACCTTAACTCCATTATCGATCGCAGTGTTTAATTAGTGTATAGGGAATAAAATTTGATACTTTATGGATAAGTCATACATGTATAGAATGTAGCAATGAGCACTTTAAAAGTGAAAATAAAGGTTAAGCTAATATAAATTAAATTACTTGAATATAAATAAAAGCCATCTGTCTGTTTCATGGTAGTTCACCCATCCATGTCATATCGTACTTAAAAATTTAACAAGTACGTTTCCGCGATCGCCAAGCGCGAGACTTCGTATTATTAAACTTCGAATATGTAAGCGATGCATGAGTATTTTTCGTTCACTTTATAGCTTAACAACATTGAAGAGTATGTTGAACATTTGACACTATCACCGGAATAATTTTATTTTCTTCAAAGAAAACACAGCATCAAAAATTCAAGCAGTCTCAAATTATAGACATTTTATGTAAAAAAATTCCTTATTTTTTAGCAGAAAATTGTCACTTGAGAGGTTAGAATGCGATTGTTTGCTTAAATTAATTTATCAGTCTTTGTGTTCGCCTGATACTTTGGAAGACTTAATATTATATTTCGTATAAAAATTATATTTTGCATTGAATGGCCATCAAATATTAGCAAACTGTAGGGACCTTGCTGATATGCCCCAACCATATGTTTATAAAATTGTTTCCTTTGTCCACCTATCGTCGGTATTTCTAGCCTTATAAAAGTCAGTCTAATTCATATAATCCAAATGTTGTCTAAGATGTTGCCACATAATGTTTTTAAATGAAAAACAGCACTTATAATGGTATCGTGCTTCTTTACACTTTTCATTTTATTATAAGTAGATAAATAAAACCATACAGTTAATTGCAAAATGGTCACATTTTGGTAGTAAGATTCTGGTATTATTAAATTTTTAATTTGATCAACAATATTATAGGTGGCAATGCTTAATCTCATCGGAAAGCCAATAATTGCCTTCAGGTTGAGATGATCTGTGTTATTTAATATTAGCTTAGCTTCTAGAGACGACCCACTTAATTTGATGTTAATTCCACCAAATTATGCGTATTAATTCAATGTTTACGAAGAAGTCACAAAATCGTATCTTATGCATTTCTTCAGTGATAATAAAGTTATTTAACATTAAAACACACTATTCTGAGAGAAGTAATAGATAAAACTTGGAATAACTTTTACGAACCCATTATGTGTGTGTATTCTATAATTAAGATTTAATAACATTGTAGAACATCTACAAACAAACGACAGTCTTTTTAAGAAGTAATGTGTATGTAAATAAAGTACTTTGATAATGTTAGCGATTAAGTGTATTTGTTAAACATACTTTCTTTGTTAGTTTGAATTTTGCATAAATTAAACATAATGTAAAGGCCTTTGCTTTATCTAAGACATTGACATGTTAAATTTTAATCGCTTTTCAACATTATTCTTTTACGCTTCTGTTTGTCTTTATTTTCGTTTTAAATATTCATCTCTTCGTTTGAAATTACAAAGAAGAAGAAAAATTTATTGCCGCCTCTTGGGTCATGTTCCCGCATTATCTCGCTATTAATCGTTCAAATTGATTAGAACCGATGCTTCTCTCTTCTTTGCGATGTTCATACTTAACGCTGTGGATCGAAACTATGGATTGTGTAGTTCGTGGGGGTGAGGAGGGAAAGATCGAACGAAGGAAGAAGGGTGAGAAGAAGGAGAAGAGACACCCAATCGATATAAAGCGGTTGTTCAGAGGGCCAATTTACAGCCACGAGTGGATGACACGCTCATCTGAAGGTTCCATCACAAAGTGGTCTTTCTGTTATTTTCTCCCCGTCCATTATTTTTGATTTATCTGTTTTCATATTTCCGTTATTGTTCTTCAACCTTTTTCACCTGTACCTCATCTTTAAAGAAGCTTCTTCCAACAGGAGCACCAATTCAATATCATTTTCTGAAGAGGAAATATATTATACCCACAAGAGGGAAAAATATATTGATAAGCAATAAAAATCTCTTGCTCTTGATTTCATGGATTCGGAAAATAATGTAATGGAAATGTTTTCTACTGGTTTATTGTTTTCCTTCTTATAAACATAGCTCATTGAAACTAATGCAGTTGTTAAGGATTTTCTAAATAAATAAAATACATTAATACTTCCTGTTTTGTGTGTCTGTCCTCATGAATGCTAACATCAAAAAACTCCACATCCAAAAGTCGAAAACTTTTTTTCGTTATTTGAAAGCTTGAATCGTTTAGTGCTTCCTAAATTCAAATAAATGTTGAAATTTTTAATACTTAGATATCAATAGGAGTTTTCAATTGTACCATATTATCAAAAGAGTTAATTTTAATTAATAAGCGAACTGCCGAGTGAGTTTGCATGTTTGAAAACTTCTTTTTTAAGCTATTTGACTCTATTTTGGGTTTTCTTGTTCTAAGAAGAGGTCTGCTGTGGCACAGAATGAACCTCATGATTTTAATACAGTTGTTAATTTTAAAATGCAACGAAATCTAACAATTGAAATCGAAAGTTTAACTAGAGACGCCCAGTTCATCTTTCGTTAGGACAGTCTGTAGAAATGGTTTACTTAATTAGTGATATTATGTAAGAAGAATAAATCTCTTCATTTTTGATTCAAGACAATAGGGCTAGTATTCCTTACAAAATCGATTAAAAGCAATGCAATAACAGAAGCAATTTAGATAAACATTTACGCCATAACTGAATATTACAAAATAATGAATTCCATATATTGCAAAACAAAGGTTTATACTTTGTGGGAAAAAAAATCAGTTCGTTTCTGAAATTCTCTGTGTTTCTGTCTAATGCTATGTTTCGTTTCCATTGCAGGACATGTGATTTTTTTTGATTTGATGTAGAATTACACGTCGATTACGAATATGCAATCAGTTTTTCGAGATCTCAAAGGACGTCGATTTAATGGATTTTAACATTATGATAATCTAACCGAAAGAAATTCTCAGAATAAGGAAATATTCCTTGCCACCTTCAACTGATTAGAAATTATAATTTTTCACAAATTAGAGAGGGAATTGATTAAATTTTTCAGATTGCAACATCTATCTACATAAAAAGCTTAAACTATATGAGGGATCTATCAAATGTATTTTTTCGGAGTTTTCGCAAAAATTCGAGAGATAGTTCAAAATAAAGCTTTGAAATGTACAAGTAGTACGTAGATATGAGTTGATAGTTTCTAGATATTGCTCCCTTTGATGTTTTCGGGATTTGAAAAAATTTAAAACCTCTAAAAAAGCTATATTTTTTTGTCTTGTACTTAGCCTCAGCAGGAGGTAGCAGCAGTCATATATTATTTCTTTTCGTCCAGTTTTGGCATTTTATCCCTTTTCATATTTATATAAAAAATTTTTGCCCTTGAAATGTACTTTCAAGATCTTTCGACAATCTTTGTATTCCAGTAGGGAAAAAAAATTTGATTGTGACACCAGAAAAATGCACTGCCTCCCTTTGAATCTTCGTCCTCGCAATGCTTTCGTATGCTTCCCAGACATGATATTCGTATGCAGCGAATTTGGGAATGTATATGGGACGATTTATGGTCTCAATCATCAAGTTTTGGATAGTGGTAAACTATTATTGCATAATTTATGTATTAAATTATGTATATGTTAAGATATCAAAGAATTGTGGAATGAATACCCTTTCTAGGGATTTGGTTAACGAAAGATATGAATCTGGGTTATTAAATTGAAGTCTGTAGTGGAAATCGTATTACATTAAATTTGCTCTAAAAAATTAAATGTACTTGGAAGTTATAAAAAATTATAAGAAATAATATATTGTATGATTTTGAAAAAGTAAGGTAGAAAATTCCCGCAAGGGAGTGGGTCTTTAAAATGGATCCACGCTTTAAACTCTTCCATGCTGATTTTTATTAGGGTCAAGCAAACTCACAAACTTTCACGCTTTTTACCACTATTATCTTCACTGAGAAATCGCAGATTCGGATTAATAGATGGCACGTCAGAGCTCTTAATCTAGAAACGATACGCGTCAGCTTATGTGACAAATGACATTGATGAATGAAAGGACCCAGAATGGACCCCCGAATAGACTTATTTTTTATATTTCCGATTTTGTTTTCTTCTTCTGGTAATTTAATCGTCGCCGAAGAACGACCATTATCCTGACACAACATATAAACCCGAACTTTATTAACCATTACAGGGATTAAAGTCGTAAATAAAGGATTACTGTACTGTTAGCTTGTGGTTGAAAACGGAAGTTTTTATTGTTTATTTCTCTTGGATTCGCAGTGACAGGAGATATAAGCTTAAAAGGTCGGTAATTGGAAGTTGAAAGTAAACACTACTAAATCCCATGTTAATTCATGCAAATAGATAACGTGACTTGGAAAACCTTTGATGTAATCATGTCGGCTTTGGTTGTAACCCTAGAAAGCATCAGTTTATACCAGAGTTACACACAATGGATTTTACTTGATGAACTGTTATTGTTCCTCCCCCCTCCCCTCCAGTTTTCGTTCTTTGCATCATTACATATATCATTACATCATTAGTTTATATCATCATTACATCCATGTAATTTATATATGCAATGAGCAGAAATTCCAAAAATGTACTAATAAATATTGTATCAATTTCGAAATGTCTACTTGAAATTCTTTGTGTTTTTTTAATGTTCAGTTACGGTTTCAGGGCTGTACTTATAACAGTTCACTATATTAAACAGCCTTCTTATTTCCACATAAGTCAATAATAGCAGCAATTCATGCCAATACTTGATGAAATTATGGATATGTGCCTTATATACACTTTATTTCTGGACCATGATCAACTCATTGGTTGATAAGAATGTGTTGCGAACGTATGTAATTTACCACAGTATTGACTATCAGAAGCCAACATGGTCACCAAGACTTTTGCAAAAGGGCGTTCAAATGGTGATTCTAGGGTATTTTGGAATAGTACGAATTAGTTTTAGTTCAAATATGATCAAAAACTCATTTTAATAATAACTAAAACCTATCATAACCATACTCGGAAATTTAGGAAATGCACCAAGCACGATCCTCATTTTTTATCGCAGGAATAGCATTGTTAAAGGTTCTCGCAAACCTATTTCTATCGAAATAGGAACTTCTTTCCTCCACCACTCAACAATACGCTCGAATCTACTTCACATGAAAATAATGGAATTACTTCCTACAAGTTTAGTTTTTGAACTCTCTAAACGAACTTATTTTTTAAAAATCGATTATTAAAATTAGCTAATTGTCATCCAGTAAAAACAAAAACTGTATTGTAATTAGTAACCAGTTCCTTAATTTATTATTTTATTTTATTAATTAACTAGCAGAGGCACCTGGCGTTTCCCGAGATAATTACAGTTGTAGGTAAACAGAAAATTCTCAAAAAGTTAAACAACTCAAAATTTGTTTTCTGTAATTCTACAATTTCCTGCGGTAGACTTTCCCGTGGTTCAGATGTTAACATTTTGTCTCTGACCAATATTCGTTCTTTTCTTCGGTGACATTTCATTAGATATGAATTAAAACGTATCCTTCGAATGATTATTAAACAGCACAATAGAGTTTGCTTGTTGATTCGAAGAGTCGAGTTGATGTATCCTATAATGTCGATTATGTTGTTTTTATAGGCTACACCCAAGGCACAGGAAAAGGAAGGGGAAGCTGACATCGCCTCTGGAAGGTTCTACACTATTCAAGGGCTCCAAACACACAAATCGTCTGAACATAGTTAGGGAGCTCAAAGGAGACACGTGTTTCTCTTTGCCTCTTCGAGAGAGACAGCCTTATCTTACGTATGTCGTACTATTACCCCTCTTTTCCGGGGCTGACATCATGTATTCGCGAGTGAAACGAGGGCAAGGCTCTCGAGTGATCTAATAGGGCTAGGAGCCAGGAATACGAATATGCGTTTTTGAGGGGGTATATATCGCGGTGCTTTATAATTTTAAATAAAATAAATATTCATGGATGCTTACTTCAGCTTATAAATTATTTAAATACAATTGATTATTCAGGAAAATTAACGATTTGTGCTTAATAACACTGCTGTAACTGCAATTCTTTGGCGACCGCCGTTAACTATTTTGCTCCTACCTTGCCACCATGTATTTTTTTTTCTCATTTCAACTACCACCACCGCGTAACGCCATCGTTCCAAGGCATGCTTGCGCGCAAACAAAGAGTTCCCTGTACAGGTTCGGAAATTTACCTGACTAATTTGATCTTTTTATGTTTGATATGTTTTGAATTATAATTTGAGAAGCATAGGAAGCATAATAATTTAGAATAACCAACCACTTGAAAATAATTAGTATCCGTTCTTGAGTGACATGCATGTATCACTATAATATTGAGAAACTTCTCAATTACGAATAGAAACCGCTAAATGAAAAAAAGAAAAATGGGAGAAGAGACGTTTACAGGAATTGGCAGAAATAACTGAAGCAATACTAAAATTTGATCATGTTAAAACATAAAACTTAACATGCCTTATGTAGACTGTGGTATCATGCCAGTTATAAACGTAACTGTAAGTTAACAGGGACATGATAGATAATAATATAAATCCTTTTGTAAATCAGTAAATAATTTCTGGTTGATCTATATCAATTCCTGAGCTTTTGCTATAAGGTTATAAAAATATAGGCTTGTTTGCTTTCATCGGATTAACTATTGAAGCTTTGCCCTTTCTTTGGCGGTATTGTCTACGACTTCTTCGCCTCCCTGAGGCTTTATCTTTTGCCAGAGGAAACCGAACAAAATCTGCGTTTCCGAGAAAGAAAGGAAGAAGTGGCTCGACTCCCGTGTAGGCGATCGGAGACTTAGGATTACCGTTTCACCGAACCAAGGAAAAGAACGACAGTCGAGTTAATAAAAAGGTGGAGGGGTGAAATTGATGTCGCCGGAGGAATCGGAACAATAAGAGCTTCATTCGACACGACGTGAGCCAGAGCGTAGAGTTCAGCAAAGGGGCGGAGATTAAGGGTGTACCGAAAAAGGAATGGAATATGACGCCAAAAAATATAAACGACCTGAGAAGTTTTCGAGATAAATCAAACGGAGAAGCTGGAAATTAAATGCCGAGGACCTTGCTCCATGAGTTTTATGTTTAATAAACGAAGAAGTCGCTGCGTCCTTTATGATTTGTGAGAATGACACATTATTCGGTATTGGCAAAGACAGCCTTAAAATTTTTTTGGATTTAAAACAAATCTGATGGCTTCAATCGCGTGAACTCTCTTTGTTAAGTTAGAAAATAACGATAAAAAGCGCTAAGTCAAAACAAAGTTGTATATTTAATTAAAAGTTAACGACAATGGAGAATAGATAAAATTTAATAAAACAAATTTTTGCTTCAGGTACATGGGGAAAAAACTAAATAAAGTCTTTGACTTTAATCTTAATTCTCCTGTATTTAGTATGACGAAAAGGACAATTAATAAAATAACAGATGTTAAAGTTTCCTGGAAAGATTACGATTTTCTGTTGAAAAAGTGTTGAAGATACGCATGCGAAAAATTAGATTGTGAAGTCGATTTTCAAAGTTAGCCGCATTAAAGAACAAAATTTACAACAGAGTGAACCTTTAAATATTCTGTTATATTTCAAAGTCCTCCCCAGAATAGTTCAAATAATCAAAGCTTATCTTCTCAAGAAATCATCACTTATCAATATTATCTCAATCAGTTTCTTATACAAAATTTACTATGGAATTGATAATTGAATTTTAAAAATAATATGGATTGGGGTGGAGTTATATCGACCATTTTTAATTAATTGAGACATATAAAAAATTCATTACGTACATTAAGGCAGGTAACAAACTACATTGACTTCGAAAATATTAATTAAACTATTAACAAAAGAGACAATATATAATTACAGTATTAAAGCGAGACAGTTCAAAAAACTATCAGTAGAAGAAGAATTTGATATATCCTTTGTTGGATGTAATTTCCAATTTTGAGACCTACAGAGACTCTATGAGGGTTTAGAGCTATCAGATGGTGCCGTCTCAGAAAATGAACTTTTATTTGATGTGTGACATATGGTCTTAAGTTTCTTATTTTTGGAGAAAATTGCGATCCACCGAGAATAGAAGAAAACCTTTTCCCCCTGATAGCTTCTTGTATATAGTTTCAAAGAAAGGAAAAGAGAAAAGAGAAAAAAATCCACTTAGCCATTCGAGTGACGTCATCTCAACGTTATTATAGGCCATATGACATCATAGAGAAATCGTAGCGCAATTTGATTGATGGGGGTCTGAAAGGTGAAGTCGAGGAGAAGAATAATGAAAAGGCCCCCAAATGGAGTGACGGACAAGAAGAGCGGATTGAAGGAAGGAATTGTGAAAGGAGGGGTAGAGAAAGTTAATAAAGTTTCTAATAAAATAAAGACTTTCAGAACAGGAAGACTGAAAGATCAAAATGGCGGATGGATAGAAAAAGAGAGATCGGAAGATGGAATGATTTCATAGAGTGCCGGAGATTGTCTTGTCGAAATGCAAATGTTGCTTTCTAGGTTTATTTCATTTATTTTTTTTTCATAGACGTTTTTATCAAAGTCTGTTCAGTGAAAGTAATATCGAAGAAGAAATGTTATTTTCAAACTAGATGACATGAAGTTGGCACAAGATCGGTTTGAGGCTCGTTTTCGATTTCAAAGAAATTAAAGAAATGAAGATCGAAAACAATAGATAGAATATTTCAATTACATTAATCTTTGGCTAATTCTAAATGGAAAGGTGGCCGCTATTTCCAAAAATTAATTGCATTATTTCTGTATTAGTGGATTGCATTTCCAATTAACACTTAGTCCTGCTTTGGAATAATTACTATTCATTCACGTGACAAAAATTGTTCCCTTATGACGAAAATATAGAATCAATCATTCCGGTTACGTGTTGCATATTAAACAATTAAATTCCATGTTAATTAACGTCCTAGATCGAATAATTGACGTAAATTAGGTTTTCAAACATTCTGTAATTTATCAAGTAACTTGATATTATTTCGTTTTGAAATTTCAGATCACATTTCCTAAAGGCCAAAAGCAATAATTTTGGATGGAAGGACATACAAGTTTTTAGGTTCAGAAAAATTAAAAACAATTTAATAGGAAAAAATTAAATATTAATATACTCTTTAAAGTTTAATTTATTTTAATTAAAATATGTATAAATAAAATATACATAAAAGGATATAATTGATGAATGGTCTGTTAGGTCTTATTATACGCTGTACCTCTATTGTTTAAATTATTGTTGAAAATAGGAATGAAAATTCCACAGCCTGGATTCAAACCAGAAACCTTCAACTCAGAAGGAAGCTGACGCCTTAACCAATTGCGTCACTGTGGACATGGAAACATTATGCTATCTACATGTCCTTTGGGCTGGTTAGAGCAGTTACCTTTTTTGTAGGTTCGGGGTATCTTTCCTAATGGCGTAATATTCATTAAAGAAAATAACTACTAAATATAACTGAAAAACGCCAAACCTCAGATGTTTACAGGGTCGGTACACATTAATATGACCACCTGCTAGTATCCGGAATATCCACCTTTAGTGGCAAGCACAGCAGCTAGTCGACGTGGCAGAGAGTCAAATAAGTCCTCGGAAGGTGGTTGCAGGTATCTGGGACCATTCGGCGATCAGTGCATCCCGTAATTACATCACCGTGCATGGTGGAGGGTCCAGCTTGCGGACATGGCGATCGAGATGGTCCCACAAATGTTCAATGGGATTGAGGTCCGGGGAGTTTGGTGGCCATGGGAGTAGCTTTAATTCATCCTCATGCTCCTCGAACCAGTCGTGGACAATTTTGGCAGTATGGCAGGGAGCATTGTCCTGTTGAAAGGTGCCATCACCCTGAGGAAACACTGTCGACATAAAGGGGTGTAACTGGTCTGCGACGATCGTCAGGTAACGAACAGCATTCAATGTACCCTCCAGCGGTATCAGTGAACTCAGACCATACCAGGAAAACATCCCCCAAACAGTCACACCTCCCCCACCAGCCTGTCGTCTGCCAACGATGGTGTCGGGATGCCTGTTCTCAGATGCTTCCCGGCGAATTCTCCATCGTCCGTCCACTCTGTTCACCAGAAACCGCGACTCGTCAGATAAAGCAACCCTTTGCCAAGGGGGATAGTCCATTGCGAATTGGAGGCGTTTTCGGCGATGCACAGGCGTCAACATGGGTGCTGTTACCATACGCCTACTCCGGAGCCCAACCTCAAGAGGAATCGTTGCACTGTCTTGGTGCTGACACGCCTAGTGGCCCCACTGTTCATTTGCTGTGTCAGTTGCTCAACAGTGGCACGCCGATTGGCCAGGCGTCGTAACCGACGCTCGCCTCTAGGATCGATGGCCCGTGGGGCCCCACAGTTACCTCTTCGGTTGCTCGAAACTGTCTGGTTCGCCCAGTCGCGGTACAACTTCACAACGGCAGCCCTAGAGCAGTTTACAAAGCTGGCCGTTTCTAAAATGCTCTGTCCTCCTTGGCCCGATAGCTAATGATCATCCCCTTTTGGAGGTCTGACATGTTACTTGCTCTGCCTATGACGGCGGCAATTGCTGTGTTAACGGATGCTACAACACGTCTGCTGTTCTTCAACATTTATTTATTTTTCATCTGCATACCATGGGACGTTCCAACATGTTCGAGGAGAGGTGGTCATATTAATGTGTCCCGACTTTGTAAATTATTGATGAAAAATAAAATATATATTGTTTCCATGCTCTTTTCATTTTTCTTCGACCTAATAACAACTAAAGATAGCCTATTTATGCTGAACTCAAACTAGCCAACTAACTTAACCGTAGAAATGATGTAAATAGTTATTAGCCAATATCTTTATGCACAAGGTTACATTAGGTTACTCTTCATATGCATTAGCTTTAGCAGTCTTTAGGGGATGCAACTAATAATAATAATAATAATAATAATAATAATAATA
>JAHWFO010055510.1:1172445-1183054 GCA_023313115.1 Rhysida immarginata | reverse complement strand
ATATGCTGTGCAAAATAATTTCTTAGACTTTTTATAGCCTCCATTGCTACAAAAGTTGAGATGGGCGTTACCCCTGGTTCTAAACGGCCATAATCTTCGAAGGTTACCTCTGGTGTCACATTGAAACAGCGACAACTTCTTGCCATAAATCCTTCTGAGTTTGGCTCGCATTTTCTACACCTCGGGTCTCTTCTTCTTCGCTTCTTGCTGCAATGGAGAATCCGGCTTTCTGCCAGCAGTTCGTAATCACTGTTGGTTGGATACAATTCAGGCACTTGCAAATATTTCAATTGCATCCTTGATATTTATAACTTCTGCAATATGCAGCCGTTCATCAAGTTTTTAAATAAACGTTGCCGGAAATGGTCTTTCACGATTTTTTATGATGCCTTGGTCCAATGGTTGTAGTCTTTCAACAGAATTATTTTCTTTTTTCCCTGCCGTATCTGAATTGAATTTTACTAGCTATTCCTCGAAAATTTCTCTGGTCATTCATGCCTTGGAGTTGTTCTTGTACACACAGGATAAGAAAACAACTCCTTTGATACAACAGGGTTTACAGGATTTTCCGATAACAAGCGGTTGTTGCATTGCCATTTGCAACTTTCGCATGGGCTGTTTAAGGTATTGACCAATCAGAGCAAGGCATTCGAACGATGTACGTTATAACGAAAGGATAATTTAACCAAGGGAACGTAAAATCAGTTCGTTAATCTGAAATGTACGCTAATGTGAGGTACGTTAAACTGAAAATTTTGAGCATTAAAACACCTAGATTTCGGCCTAGGATTTTAAATTTGTACGCTATTTTGAAATGTACGTTAAAGTGAGGTATCATGTAACGGGATTGTACTGTAATTATTGCAGTTTGATACGTATACTTGTCTCAGCAGTTACGTGCTCGGTCGTGTTTCGTTCTTGACTGATGCGCGTTTTGGTCTGAGGTCATCAACAGTCATAATATTTGAAACCTAAGGATAAAATTTTGGATAGCGGAATTTCTATTTTTCATATTATATGTAAGATTTTTCAATATCTTTTGATTCAAGTTTTAATGTGTTTTTATTAATCTCGCTGTTTTCTGTTCTTTACAACTGATATTAAGAGAGCTATTACGTGTTCTCTTAGGTTTGGGTGTCTTCTCCACCATGCATACCCAGTTTTGCATAATAAGAATGATCATAAACTGTTGTTAAAGCAAGAACAGTTTAATAAGTAGCTTCAGAATTTCATGACTGTGGTAATTTTCTTTAATTATCTAAAAGTATCATCATCAAAACTTAATGAGGAAATATCTAAAGTTTTTATTAAAACCAGAATATGAATTGGAACATTGCGTCTCCGTTAAAATTATTCTGTTGAAGGCAATCCCAACAAAAAATTTGTTCCATTTACTTGCACAAATAGGCCCAAGAACAATTTCGCTTTCATTTTCTGAACCTTAAGCAAAACCGCCGATTTTTTCCTCTTTCTATTTTCATTGCTAACGTTATAGCCGAATTGCTCTCATTCGAAAAATTAAAGGAGCAATTGAGGCCTCAATGGCGGATTTTTAACTTCGCTTCACAAAATTTTTGGCCCTTTAAGTTTCTTTCACCATTACCAATTCATGGATATGTGGTTCCATTTAGTGCATGAGAAAAGGAAAATGCAAATAAGCACAAATAAGAGTAAATCCTAAAATTGGCTTTCACTGTGTGTCTTTTCACTTTTTCGCACATCCTATTAAGTTGATATAGAATTAACCTCGCAGTCGAAAGTGTTTCCGAAAATTCACAGTAATTAACATAAGAATAAATTTAGTTGTTAAAACGAAAAATAGTGTAATAATATTTAGTAGATGATGGATTTTTTTTTCAAATCACTCTTTCAGTAAGTTTCATAATATCTCTTGTAGTAAAGATTTTTAATAAAAATTGTGCTCAGAGTACAATCGTCAGGGTTCTTTTCAGTGTCAAATCGTGTGCTTCTAACTGGCGCCAAAAATACTTAAAATGTAAAACAATAAAGGACGTATTCGTTCATCAACAATAATCATACGTCGGTAAAACTAATTGTTTGATCTAGCAAATAAACAATTCTTATTCAGTCATCCCTTCGCAAGTCGGCATTCCACAAAGCGGGAAATTCTATAAAGTCAGGAAATTCCACAAATCGAGGATGCCGACTTGTGGAGGAATGATCGTAATGAATTTGAACACGATTTGAAAACTTTTTCCATTAACATACATTATCATCGAGTAACGTGCATAGATTTTCAGCTCTAGCTTGTTTTAAAAAACTGATTGCAAGATTTGCTCAGTACAGATAAACTTGCTGGTGAGTTAATTGAAAGCGTGGAAAAAATAACTTTATTAGGGGGAGGGGTATTACAAATTAACATTTAAAGAAAAGTTCTTTTAATCTCTATACATAGTCCCCTTTAGTTGTAAAAAAAATTTCTATAAATTTTTATTATTTGAATATTAACCTGTAGGAGATCTGTTTTGATGCTTATCGTAATTCCTGTGAATTTGTTATTGTGCTTGTAATGAAAAAGGGAAATTTCAAAATAACTTTCTTCTATTCAAATTTTGTTGGTATGCATAAAAATACAATCTCAAAAACATTTTGAGTTTCAATTCACTTATTCTCGTTAATGTTTACACTGTTACTTTGATAAAGATTATTTCTGATTTTTGTTTGAATTGAACAAAGTAGATTATCTCGATTGCATTTCAACAGGTTTAATAGAAGCAATTAAATATGCAAACTTTGCTACTTTTTTTAATGCAAACTGTTTTTCTTCGTTATTATAATATATTATTATTCCATTACCTTAACATCCTTAAAAGCTGAACAATATCAAGAAATCCATTATCAAATTTCATAAATTGAATTAAGTTTTGAAAGACGAGCAAAGAGCATTTCCATTCCAACAAAATTGTCATTGGGCTTTAGATTTTAGAAATTTTGTCGAAATAAAGAACAATGAAAAGCAATTTTCTTCGTTTGCGTTTATTATGCACTTTTAGGATCAGAATCCCTATCCGTGATTTGTATAATGAGATTTCTTTCTTTTAACCCTCGTAAAGTTATGTTTAAGACTTTTTCACTGATTAACATTCTTCGTGTTGCCTAGATTTTCATCCAAAAATGGTTTAAAATTCTATTTCTTGTCGAGCTTTACGTAATGCTTTTAAATCGCCAAATTTAAGCAAAAGAAGTCAAAATAAACCGGCGAGCTATTTGAATTTCCTCTCAAATTTCTTGCAAATCCAGTAGACGTGTATGTCTCTGTGTGTATGTGTGTCGAGAGGCAATCACGCGATAAAGTTTTATTAGTTTTAAGTATTGAGTGGGTGGGTGAGAGGATCAATTATTCTCACTCCCCTTATTTAGAGAAATGTAGCCTCTCTGGGGGAAAGAAATTTCAAAAACAATATAATAGATTTTAAATCTACACATTCGGAACCAATTTCGCCAGAAGAGCAAAATATTCAAATAAAGACGCCATCAGTAACGCGCATAAAAAGCAAAACCGCAGAACTTTCATACCACTTGCAGTTTTTTATATTCATCGAAATGACCACGCTGAAAAACTTTATACTATGAATATTTTAATAAAAGCATAAGACCGCGGGAAGTGGTTAAAAATGATATATTCTTGACCATTCTCTTGGATCTAGCCTATGGTAAAATTGCATAAATTCTGAAGAGATTGCTTTGGATACCAGATAGTCTTCATTTTTATAAAATAGTCATCAAAAGAGAGAATCTTTGGAAGAATTCTAAAACCTAGAGGCTATAAGATTGAATTCTTAACTTAAAATTTTATCTAAAGCATTAAAACTTTTTAATTAATTAGGTGTTAACTTTGCAGTTTCACCCCGATTTTCAAGCCGATTTTTATAGCCTAGTTTTTTATATTATTTAGGCAAGGTAGGGACATATTAGCTAATGCTAAAATAGATATTCATATAGTCGGACATATAAAAGCAGAAAGATTTTTTGTTTTTCTGTTTAGGGCTTTGAAAAGGAACGGGAGTAGGAATAAAATTAGAGTAAATTAAATATTTTTTAACAAAATATAAAACTATTTAAGACATAATTATAAGCACTTGGTTCTTATTTAGAATATTATCTCAAAGTTATGAGGAATTAATATTCTGAAATTTCTGCAAATCTTTCAGAACAGATAAGTGATGGCTAGAGTAATTCAAAAGTCAAAAATTTATTTCCAGTAGCATTGATTTTGATATTCTTATTTTTTTTCAAGTCTGGAATTTACAGTATCCTTTTGTAATGATGTGTACTGCTACCAAAGTATTAATGTTTTCTAGTGAACATTATAAATTGAAGAAAGTTTGAAAGAAATTCCCAGTGAATTCAAATGAATGGTCAAGTTCTATAAGATCTTACGGCAGTGTTGAGGAAGTATAATCGACAAGAAACGAAAATTATATTATTCTAATAAGATTGACAGCGTCTTATCTCCATCTATCGCGATTTTATTGGCTAAAAAGGCAGAAAGTTGGTGTTTTATTCCTGTGGATTGACATTAAAAAATAAAATTCATATCTGATGTACCCAGAAGCATATGTTGCTAAATCACAAAAAAAACAATAATAAAACAACAACTTCATTTCTGATTCTGGGTGCCTCAGTTCTTAAAATTAGACTGCCTTGTTAAACAGTCCAATAATGACACCATTATTCATAATTTATAAATTCTACACTATTTCAGTATTATAAACTTATTTGGTTATAAGTGAGAGTATCTAGGCTTCAGTAATGAGTTGATAAAAGCTTAGTTCGTATCTTTTTTCGCTTGTTTATGGTTAAAAAGCGAATGGGTTAAGCCTTAAACGAAGTCCCGCTCTATACGTGGTAATAGTTAATTGATTTTTAAAATTTTTAGAAACTTAGTATATATTTCGAGGTTAGTGGCCTAAAGCGGTAAGGCGCAGGTCATCTAAGAGAAGGATACTCTGATTTCAAATCCTGCACCTGATTCTTGACGCCCTTGTGCAGTATCAGGCTCACTGCATAATAATATTATATGTGCCTTGACTTCGGGCATATCATATCCACTCTCATTTGAGGAAGGAATTTTCGTCATATTTTTTATACAACTTTACATTTTTAAAAGATAAATATTTTGATAACATTTTGTATAATGCTTTCTCTCTGCATTGTAAGTGGAGACTTGTATTGTTCAGGGTGACCCAAACTTATCCAGCATAAGTGTTTAGGAACATTGTATGGTTCAAATGGAACAAAAAATGTCCTATAAACAGTACATCTAGTTTCGATCGTGTGTGAGATATCGACGTTTGTCTATTTTCTTTTATTTAGAGTCTTTTCCTAGAAAAAACGTAGGTTTACGTTTTTATTCTTAAATGTACTCCAGAGATGGGCTCATTGCATCCATTCAAGCTTGTATTTGAGCAATTACACCCAACCAGATTGTGGCAGCTACCAGCTCAGTTATCCGAAGATGTAATCGTGTAGGATAAGGGGCAACCATTTTGAGGGGCTTCCTCGACAATGATTTATTGCTTTCTTCTTATTCTTATTCCTTATATCATTTTAGTTTTATTTTGTAGTTCAATGTGATGTTCTGTCAGTATGCAGAATAAAAGTGATCTGCACTCTCAAGTGTTTTATTTATATGCTTTAACAACTCTGCAAGAAAATAGACAAACGTCGATATCTCAAAAGATCGAAACTAGATGTAATGTTTATAGGACATTTTTGTTCCATTTGAACCATACAATGTTCCTAAATAATTATGATGGATAAGTTTGGATCACCCTGTATACAGTTTTTTTTTACTTCAGTTAATTGAGTAAATTATTAATTTATTAAATGTTGTGAATAGTTTTCCTATAGGAACAAGTTTTCTCCTCAAAATTCTTACAATTTTATCAAATTAATATTTTTGAATTTTTTTTAATATTTCATTAAGTTTGTGCATTTATATAACTCCGAAGCTGCATTAAATGTTTAACCAAGATAGTGAATTATATTTTCTCTTAATTCTAGGATATATTAAGTAAACTTTCATTAGCTCGTTATGTAATTCTTTGTTATGCGATTACTTGAAGCTCTTCTTAATTTTTGAACAATTATTCAAATAATGTTACAAATCATAGATATTTTGTTTCTCACGGTTTTCTTACAATTGTTAGTTGTGGATTAAACGCTTGAATACATTTCTATTTTTTATTTGTGTTCATAGAATTGCATTATACGTTAACTCTTCACTAATCGCTTTAATATTGTGTATATTGTGTATCCAGACTTCTCGAAGTCACTACGTTTGGCGTGGCTTTTGGAATCATTTAATGATGGCCAGAAATTACGGCAATATACGTCAACATCTGGTTAAAAATTCAATTATCGTGCGCCGAAAATGGGAACGTAAACTTTTTAATTACGCTTCTGACATTTATTTGTGAGCTCTGACGTGAAATTGCTTTCAGAACGGGCTTCAGTCTCCCCGCTATTTATTAACGATTGTAATAAGACAGAAGAGTTGACAGATGACAAATGGGGTAAGAGGAAGTATAAAAAGGAGAGGAGGAGAAAAAATAGTCCCACAACAGAAAAAAAAATGAAAGGCGCAAAGGTGAGCAAAAGTGAGGAAAGAGTGAAGGGAGTTGAATACGTGATGGGTTTTGTAAATGGTGTGAAGTCAGTCGGAGAATCTGTCGTTCGAATTGAAAGAGAGAAAAAAGAGAGAGAGCGAGAGAAAATGCGAAGATCTCGTTGAATCTTGTTCACAACTCGAAGAAACCTGACTCGAATAATGGCGGCAGCGGCAAAGAAATTGATTGTTCATGAGATTTATAGTCTTATGAAGACGTGTTCGAACGTCACGACAGGGTCTTAGAGCAACACGTCATCATCGCACCCGAGGAATCCATTTTGGTTTTTGGGCGTATGGACCCTTTCAAAATCTTCCTTTCTCCACATATGGCCCCTGACAAAAACAAACCCACACAAAAGAGACAGCTTGGCATGAGTCTCGATCGCCATTTGTTCTCTGCTTTTGGTTTTCTCTTTTTCTTCATCTTTCCAAGTCAGCAATTGATATTTGTCTTCGAAGAAAATGTGTTTCATGATTCACTTGGTTTACAAAAAATAAGAGTTATTGTTGCTGCTTTTTTTCTTCCATTGTTTTCGACAAAAGCTAGAAGAAAATGGATGAGAATTTGTTTTTGTTTTGGTCCATTGCTCTTATCGTATTTTTTGTCTTGCCGATGTATTAATAAAAGCGCAAATGGACACAGCGGCTTCGACTTTAAAGGGCTCAGCAAATGGAAAGAATAAAAGAATTCTTAATTTTTGATTATGAAAAGAAGTTTTGATTTTCATTTCATATAGCGCTACAGAGGAGCTTCTCTTTATGGATAAGTTTTCAGGTCACTGAAATAGAGACTCTTTAAAGTTAATGTTTCCGGTCGGCAAATAATAATAAACTCCGAATGCAATTAGGTTCATGGTAAGACAGGCTAACTTGTTTGTTTAAGGAGATAATGAAAACTTTTGGAAAGATTCCAAATAATGGTTCTTTAATATTACAATTTCGGAAGACAGTCGTACGTTCAATTACAAGCAATTTGTTGGTTTATTTGTCTTCTCTGTTGTAAATGGAAACAAAAGAAATTTCGATGAACTGAAATCGCCGCTGAAATTACGCTTGAGATTTGCTTACAGGGATTTGCTTGGAGATTTCGCTTAAATTAAACATCGAGCGAGAGGAATTTTACCTCTTTATGTTCATATAATGAAAATGTGTTTTAATAAGAATCTGTTTAACGGAGTTGAGATAAACTTTAGTCAGCATAATTATTAATTAGTTCTTTGTTTAGGATTTAAATTTTTGTCTTTTTGATACGTTTTCGAAACCTTCAGACTTCCATGATCCCGTTATTCAAGTTATTCGTTATCTTGCTAAAAGAGCTTGATTAGAAATGTTACTGAAATTGTATTTTTTATGTTATTATTAATCATCAATTTTATTGATACACTCTCTCTCTTTATCTTTCCGTTGATGAAAATTAAAGAGTTTTAATGATATTTTGATTTTTTTTTTCATTTCTTTACACCGTCCGTTCTCCAAAGGTTTTATTTATCCTTCGAGCCATCTCATGTCATCTCCATCATTGACTTCATTATTCTCAACTCTTCCAGGAGAGTTGATTAAGTCCCTCCCTCCAACTCTTTTCTCGAAACTTCTATGTTTCGAGGGACCCCTATATCCCCCTTTTCTCAGTTCGTGCACAATTTTGGCTCTATCGATTTTCCTATCGTTTCTTGGCGTTCCCCTGTGGTGGTCTCTGGCGTCCGGGGGGACGGAGTAAATCTTTTCTTCTTTCTCTCTATCACTGATCGTGATTTCATCAGGAAAAGAGATTTATGAAGGCGGACCTGTTCCGGACAGTAGATCGGTCTGGTGGTGGGGATGGAAGTGGAGATTTGGAGGGGGCGATAGGAAGAACGATTGTTTCAGATCTTCCGTCGAACGGACACTCAAATCATCGCCAAGGAGACAGAAAAAAATTTCCAACCTCCTTCTCGTCTCTCATCCTCCTTCCCAACCACCATCTCAATCTTCACTTAAGTCTCAGCCCATATGCTGGGGGTGGAGTCCTTTGGGGTTTTTAAACCTTCTTTTTATAATAAGGTAACTGCTTTGTCAGCAGAAGGAATCTAGTGAGATTTAACTCATCTCGAGGAATGTGTCCAGTAGGTTTCTTTAGATTTTATTGCTCACTGTGGGAACGTTGGTCACCTCACTGAGCAGGCGCTTTATTAAAAAAGAAAGGAGCTAAATTAGCTTCATGACATGTTCATGAAGATTTTTTCGTCTGAAATAGAATATATTTCTCCACTTTAATCCATATTGGTTTTGTTGTCGCTGTTTTTAATTTTAACATAATTCAATAATATAAAGATTAGATTACTATCATAGTAGAGGGATTTATTAGAAATAAAATCTGACCCTTCTTCTTGATTTGTCAACTATTTCGTCGCTGTAGCCATTCCATTTATCCATATTTTATGGTGTAAAGTTCTTCTTTGTGATCTTCTACGCTTATATGGATGGTTGTTGATTTTCGAATCATAAAGTGTGCGGTGGCCTTCTTTTGTTCATTTGGGTGATTGCAAAAGACATGTACCTTTTAAGCTGTTCACCGCTACCATCGTTATGGAGAACTGTTCTGGCATTACTGTTATTGAAAAAAGTACCAATGAAAAATGAAAATCATAACATTCTAAGTTTGCTCATGGTTCTGAAAGGAGGAATTTCTGAAGAATATTGACCGTCGTTATCAGTTTTCTAAAGACCTCGAAGGACATTTGCTGACTGTCAATATGTCTCATAACGATTAGATCTAGGAAGTTTAATTCGCCATTCATTTCCTCTCCTATAGTGAAATCCAAATTTAGGTGAATTTTTTAAATTCTTCTATGATAATTTTTCCTCAGCAATCTTCAACTCGTAGATGATGGTGGAATCTGTAGTATTTTTTTATTCAGGAATGTAGGATTTTTTCGTATCTTAACTGATAATATTCTATTACCAAAATACGTCTCGTTGAATATAGTTGATCTTCCTGCAATATGAAGCTAGAATTTACTAATAAAGAATTTTCTGTCGCTTTAATTAGGAGCTATAGCATTAAGCTACTTATAAGAATGCACGCTTGGTCTGTACGTCTATCCGGCCATCCGGCCGTTCGCCGTTTGCACGATAGCTTGAAAACGGATTAACTTTTTTCAAATCCTGTTTTCAGATATATGACCATCAAGGTCTTAGCTCGGCTGTTTCAACTTTTCAGGCTTTTTCGTGGACTCCTTCAAGTCGATTTCACATGCATCACCGTGACAGTAAAGAATACTAAGATAAACGCATGAACTATGTCATCATATGATACATCTTTCGATCGGAAATGATGAGAAACGAAAAAGGATAGAGCTGTTTTACATTTTCTAAATACTACGTTCGAGAAAAATCAATTTTTCGATTTTAAAAAAATGGGAGGGGGTTAAAAAGTGCAGGTACAGGGATAAAAATAGATTTACCCTCATATTCCTCATAGATAAAAAATTCGTACACCCTCATCGGATGATTAATTTCTTGTTGAATTATTAAGTAGCAGAAGAATGGAGCTACTTATTGGTTTTACAATATCCAAGTGAGGCAGAAGTTTGAAATTCGGAATGTAGCTTACTATCGGCATGTGCACCTTCACTATTTAGTTTGGTTTTGATTGGCCCGCTGGGGTCGGAGTTTCGGGGGTGGGAGTTAGAGGGGAGCAAAAGGTCTATTTAGGTATTTAAAGGAATGGAATTCGGTGTGCAGATTTCTCTGGATAAGATCTATATTACTATGAAGTTTGGGCGAAATTGTTCCAGTGGGATCGGAGCTGTGGGGGTGGCAGTCACTTGGTCTTTAGAAATATGTCAACTTAAGGCATGTGATATACCATTCGAACGGAAATGATGAGAAACGAAAGAAGATAGAGCTCTTTTTTCATTTTCTAAACACTATTTCGATAAAATCAATTTTGCGATTAAAAAAATTGGGTCGAGAGGGGGGGGGGTTAAACAGTGC
>JAHWFO010055510.1:1123862-1172345 GCA_023313115.1 Rhysida immarginata | reverse complement strand
CCCCCCCCCCCCCCCCCCCCCCCCCCCCCCCCCCCCCCCAATTTCTTGTTTTAACTGATTGAGCAATAAAGTAGATATTAATTTGGAAAAAATTAAATGAAGTTCCGTTGTTTGTTAGTAATTTTAGCTAGATTTTAAATTCTAGAATTTAATATTACTTCTACGTCACAACTAAAGCTTATTCTTGGAATGTTGCAAGATTTTATTTATAACATTGCAGACTTACGTTGCAATATTTGATAGATATTGTATAAGATGTGATAGATTATTTAAACGTCTCTATAAGCTTATCTGCCCTTTAATAGATAAAATGCGCATTACATAAGTCATTATCAAGTTATACGTGAAATCAAAGGAATTATACTGTCCCCATAACTCTCCGTATGCGACGGATCGTAAAATATAAGATCCTAAAGAAGATAAAGAGAAATGGCATTGATTCTGTATGTAGCCTTCACTATATCTGTCGTATAAACAAATGCCAGATTTCTGCTTAGATGCTTTTTGAAATTTAAGGTATTTGAAATTTGAAAATTTGAACTATCCAATAAGGAAGTGTTATTGTCATCTCAGTTTGTTAGTAAACACAATTCGTATGAAATGCATTTGCAAAGTAAATTTGCTTACCGGTTGTTTGCTTCTCAAATTGACTAAAGCGATAGTAATATCAGAGGAAATTGCAATTGGATTTGGGCGTGCGCAGTTTTGCATGAGAATAAAACGGAAATGGCTGGCGAGACTTTTGTAGTCTCGCATCTTTTAGCCATTTAATAAACTTTGCTTTTAAACTGTTATTGTTACATTTGCGTTGATATTTTATCTTGTTCCACTTCATTATAAATACTGTATACCTAAGAGAATTTAATTCGTTAAACAGACGTGAAATGTTTTTCATTTCTTTTTTGAAAGTGGTATGTTATGAATGTGCTATTTGTATTTAAATTTTAACTTTAAACCTAAAGGAGATTTAAACTATACTTAATTGAAAAAAATGTTTAATTAAAAGATTATCAAATGCCATTATATAAGCAAAGAGCAAACTTATTGCCGCATTTTTGTTCGGATATCCAAAGGTAAACTAAGATATTTACAATACAGCCATTGGTTATACAGTCATTTCCTTATTACTCCGATGAAGGACGAGGACACATAAGGACGCCTTGATCATCTTCTGTGCTTTGGAAAGGTTGGAAAAAGAGTGGAAGAAGAAGACTTGAATTGAATTTTATCGTCCAGTGACGCTGTGGTCGACATGGCCAATTAGGTATTCGATGGGTCTGGAGCCTCTCCGAATGGTTGTTTCCAGTGCACCGTAGTAGCGCATCTTACAATGGAATTAATGTGGCGCAGCAAATAGAATGGGAAGAAAGTGGAAGCGTGGGTGGAAAAAAGAACATTTCTTGGGCGCAAAGGATTGTTCCTCTTTCTTTCTTTTCGGTTTTTTCTTTTAACTTCACCAATGAAACTTATTGCTCGACTTCTACTCACGTCTCTTTTTCCCCCCTTTGCCTTTTCTCTCTTCCGTGCTTTCTCATTGGCCGGGAGCCTGAACCATCCGGTACGTGGAACGACTCGGTCTGTAATTAAACGCAAGGCAGGCCCAGAATCAAAATCATCACTCGGATCGTATTTCTCCGGAACCGGAGATTCCCGATCCGAAGACATCCTGGCGAGAAGGAGACGAGAGAGAGAGCACGAGAAATTTCATCAGGCGAAAATGCTTTCCCGTGATTCTCCGCTTCACCCGCCTTTTCAATACGATGCTTCCTTTTTTTCCCGTTTCTTTTTGCTAAACTTCCCTTCAACCAATTGCATTTTGGGTTGTTTACAGGATTTAAGAAAGTTTAAAGGGTGTATTTACGGCATTTAGTGTATATTAAAAGAAGCATTAGAAAATATAGTTTACATTATTTCTTGTTATGGTTCTTTTGGCTGGTATTTCAACTTTATTATCACTCGAAATACGAGTTCGTGGAATTGCAGATGGAATGGAAAATATTCCATGGAACTATGGGACTATAAGTGGAAAAATAAAACATCTTCGCCATTAGGACGAAATTAAAATTATTTTGTAAACTTTATATATATAATTGATAGTTACGAGGGGCGATTGTTAAAAAGGTCTCCATGGCTGTAACTTTTTTATTTGATAACAGATTTTCAAAATTCTCTTTGTATCCTATACTTACATGGCAGCGTTTACCTTGCCGTCAGAACCAACTCATGTCCCTTAAGGGGCTCTTTCTTCTTTGGGAAGTGGTGAAAGTCGCAATGTGCAAAGTCTTTCATTTTTGAACTGCAAATTTTCATCTTCGAACTGTAGGCGCTGCAACGCCTCTGGTGTGTGGTGACTCGTGTGCGGGCGGACGTTATTGTACTCCAGAAGAGGGTCCAAAGCTGCCATTCAATCCTGGGGTCGACAACAACTCCGGAATTCCTCTCCGACGGGTTCACCCAACTAGTCACGCGTTGGCGCAATGCGTGGAAAGGGATGGGGACTATGTCGAAAAGTGAATAGTGCATTACATAGAAGACAAATGTGAGTATAAGATACAAAAGGAATTTTGAAAATCGATTAAAAAATAAAAAAGTTACAGTTATGTAGACCTTATTTATCAACCGCCCCTCATATATATATAAATGTATTTTGGAACAGGATTAAGTTCTGAAATTGTTTATTGTTAAATCCTGTATTTGATGGATGGCATCTGATATCTATGAAGGGTGTTCGAGATTTCATTAATGCAAAAAAAGTTTCTTCCAGTAGCCCATATTAAATCCATGAAAGCATCACTGCTTACTGTGGTACATTTATAAATATTTTTTATGTGGAGGGTTTACTCGGTTTGGTTTCTGGGCTCATAGAGTTGAATAGAGAGCAAGTTGATTGGTTTGGTTTGTTTGCTATTAACGTCCTTTATGACTGCTGTGGTCATTTCAGGACGGCGTTATAGGGGCCGCAAATTTTGCCTCGCAAGGGTTCTTTAACGTGCAGCCGGCAAACGACTACACTGGACCAACGGCTTTACTTCCCTTCCAAAGGAAGTGCGTGATCTCAGGATTTTCCCCCTGAGAGCAAGTTGAACAGCGTTGATATACGCAAGACATTCTTGCATGTTTCCGCTTTCGGATACAAGCTCATGGGAATCATATGAAAAAACATTACTGCAAAGGAAACATTCGTTTAAATATTGCAAGTTATAAAGATTAAATAAGTACTTTCCGAAAAATAAAACTAGTTTCTATAAAACGTTCGTAGCTTTAAAAAAATCAGCCAATCAGCATACGTTACAAAGATTAGATGTGTTATGTGCATTTCAAGATATGAAGAAACCCGATTACGCAATCTAGCCAAAAAATATCAAAATTCTCATCCTCTTTAGATGAAGACTTGCAACTGCAGTAACCTTTTCATTGCTCAAATGTTATCTGAGTATTTCAAAACAAACTGCCACCATAATCTTCTCAAAGATGAAAAATATTTTGTAGTTGTTTACTTTCATCATGCTCCCTTTAGATATTTGAGTTATGAGAAAATCAATTTTTAATTGCAACTAATTCGACATACCTAACAGATTGAATGCCCCTCTTGATTCTTCTAAACTTTAGGTTGGTATTCCGTGAATAATAAGCCAGAGTTATCAATAATGTGATTAGCATTAATCTATGAGTTATGAGGGTTATTACGAATGATTATATTTAATAGCTTTAGTTGGAGATTTTAGAGAAAGCTTAAATTAGAGCAAATGTTAATAAGCAACCACGTTAGACTGAAAGCACATTTCGGTACGAGAGGTCGAGCAACGAAATTTCTAACAACCACTCTGGAAGTAATATCTTAAATATAGGATTTCCTCTGATTGTTTTCTGACTAATGTTTCCTAAATGCATTTCGTCATTTTCTTACAACAAGGAGCGTTTCCATAAACTGAAGAGAGAATGATTCATACTCCAAATCTGTTTGGTCGGCGATTAAATAAAGAATTGTACAGAAAGCTTTCGAACGGATGAGAATTTACTTTAAAAAGTGAAGAACTTATTTAGCGGTATTGGAGGTGAGCGTGCAATAAAATGCCAATAAGAAGGCTACGCTTTCTGAATGCCCCTCGGACAACGCTACAAAATGACTTTTCAGGGGAGGCAAAAAATACACGAAAATCTCATTAATACCACAGCTTATCTGAAGTTTATATCGGTCTGAGATGAGCAAACGGTATAGAATAGCGCAAAACCAGCTGAATTTCTCTTTCTGTACTATTGTAGCCGATGGTTGGATGGCTTGAAGGCAGCCCGTATCTCGTGTCTTCGGGGAAGCGTTCCCTATGAACGATTGCGCATGCGTGTTAGATAATAGCCAGCAACGATGAATGGCTCCCGAGGATGTGATAAAGCTTTCGAGTATTATCAACTTTTGCAGTAGAAAAGTGTTCTTTTTCATCTGATTTTTCCCATTGCCAACAAGGAGTGGTTGCTCTGAGAGTCGAGAGATTTGAGCTTGGAAGAGACTCTTCGGGAAAAATGGAATCGCGAGAATATTTGTGGAAGACAGAAAACTCCCTTTTCTCGCTCTGTCTCTTTTATCCGATCTCCTCCGGAAGAACGTAGGCGACGTCCTCGGGCACTGAGCTCTGATCCAGCGACACCTGCCTTCCAAACCACAGACAGTCTCTCTCTTTCTCTCTACAAGTCTGTTTCCTGCGGCCGTTGGAGCAACAATAGCTTTCGCAAGTAGCGCGCTAGATGGAGGAGGAGGACGACGAAGGAGGGGGAAGGAAGTAGGGGGTTTGAAGCAGCCAGATATGACGGAGGCGTAAAAGGAGACAGCGAAAATCCATCGTTCAATTTGCGTCGGCAGTGGAAGCAGCTGCCGGTGAAATACGATCGGCGGACTGGGAGCCAAGAGATACGGCCAGCTCAGAGGCGAACCCCGTACTCGGCGCACCCGAGCCTTATCATGACCGCGACGGACCCGTAATGGAGGTGCGGCTTTTGAGCGAGGAGGGCTCAGGCTCGCACTGGACAGATAGCCTTCCCTCCCCCTTACTAGATGGCACCTCTCCCACCCGTTTGGCTCTCTTGTCAATAAGCCTCCCAGTTCTCTCCTTCCTTCTCCTTCTTCTTATTTATTTACTTTCTCCCGTCTCCTCTTCCTCCCTCTCGGTGTCTTCGCTACATTAGCGCACTTTATCTTCGATCGTGTTGCATCACTCGAGTCCTTTAGCCGTTACGAATAATGTTAGAGAGCTGCTTTTAACGAAACCATGCTAAAGAGCTTTCTCCCTAATGGTTTTAATGGCAACTTTTTTTAAACTAAAATTTAATTTTTAAGAGAAGTAAGTTTTAACAGAAAGAGATCTGTAAATAAAGCATCAGATCTTATTCCTTCTTTCTAAATACAAGCAAAGAAATGAACTGATAATTGCTCTTCGTTTTGTAAGTTCAAAAAATTAAAGGACTTTATACAGTTCTTAAAAATGCATTTGAATCGTGCATCTCAAGAGCTTCCTGTCTGAATTTTAAATTTCGACTTCAATTTTTTGCGCATTATAATCTGTAATATTCTGAAATAATTCTGTGTATGTAATAAAATTTGACTATTCTTTTTGGGGATATCATGACGGAATATTAGGAAATTTTCTTATGATCCCATTTTAGGACATAGGCTTTATTATTTTGCCTTATCCATCTCGAGAGCCAAATTAGACGGAAATAATCAATAATACAGGCCAACGATGAAAATACTTTTTGTACGAATTTACCTTATTATTCATATTTCTTGTGTGATGAATACGAATCTGCTTTTAGATTTTCCTCTATCACGTCATGTTTCCAAGTTATGCACATAGAGACTGCAATGTTAAAGTGATGGGTGTGAAGAGAACCGGCTGCAATGTTAAGGTATACATATTTTCGGACCACAAGGAAATTTATCTCTGAATAATTTAAAAAATTTCATTGAAACACAAGAAATCTGTGGGCGATTAAAAAAACTGAGGTCAGTTACAGATCCAGCACAAAAAGCATAAGAATCAGCTCTTAACTCGTTAAAAAAGTTTTTAAAAAGTTAATTTTTGTCAGCCTGTGTAATTTTTCCAAACATGAAATTCAAAGTTGAAGTTAAAAAGGGATTGTCGTCGTAGCCGACGAAAGAGACATGCCTCGACACAGGGAAGTTACCTTACCATATTAGGTAGAGCAACAAGGTAATCTTCATTGCCTCCATCTTGGATTTCGAAAATCAGTATTTTTTTTAGTTTGCTGGAAACAAACTCCGATTGTCGCAAACAGACACGATTACAAACAATGGAAGATGTTGAGATATTTTAAGGGTTGAGGACCGTAGTGGACCATTTCCTCCGATAATGAAAAAAACCCAGCTAAAGACATCTGAGGCTGCAGCTGGGAGTTCTTTATCATATACTCTTATGGTCCATCTTCATCACTTGAAATCTATGAAATACAGATTTCAAATTATTTGGCTAACATGATCTCGCGTATTTGCTAATAAACCTTCATTTTCTCAATTGTTAAAAATGACTCTGGCTCTCAACCCTTCATTGGTTTGTTGAGAGATCTGACGAATACAATTAACCCGAAAATTAAGCTCTTGATATCCTGGTAATTAAACGAAGCGGTCGGTAACCTATTCGAAACTGGCACCTGCTCCAAATCTGTGCTAACAATGCGCAAATGTTGCACCGTTTAAGTGGGAAATTTTCACACATTATTTAGGTGATTATTGCTGAACTCTATGAACGAGTCAAGAAATTTTAATTCATAAATTTTTTTTTTATTTAAGAGAGCTAAATATACAGGGTGTTTACTCAACATACAGCAAAAATTCAAGGGATGATTCTTTAGGATATTTTAATATTATTTTGTCTTCTGATGATTTTCGGAATGCCGCTTTGTTTCAAAGAAACAGGGCGATAAAGGTATTTCGACAAAAACAATCTTTTATTACCTAATATTACGTGGAAAGCTTCTTAATGTACAATAACTTCTGAATATGACTGCCGGCAGCTAGAATGCTTGAGTATAATCTTCTTCTCATTGATTGCCGAATTCAAAAATACCAGCGCTGTTTCTTAATACACGTATCAACTATCCGACGTCTCAAATCTTCTACATTTCCACTGGAGTAGTGGAAATCCTTGAGTAAACTGATAGTGTTTTCAATATTTGCACTAACCTGGTATGAGTGCAAAAACAGCCGTTTTTAGTAAACATAATGTTGTTAAAGCTTTCAGCAATGTTGTCGAAAAACTTTTATCGCCTTGTATCTTTGAAACAAAGCGGCTTTCCGAAAATCATCAAAGGGCAAAAGATTCTTAAAATAACCTAAGTAATCACTCCTTAAATTTTTGCCGTATGTAAAAGCCCTGTATATCAATTTGAGAGAAGATAAAGGTATTACTCTATAGCGGAGTCAATTTTCGATGCAGTCACGATTCTTTCTGACAAACCATAAAGATCAAGAACCTACACGGAAAATTTCTTGATATAGCCTACATGGAGAAACCGGTATTTCACTATGAACAATTGTATCTGGTTTGAGCCAGAAAATTTCTTTATTTAGTGCTGATAAGATTATGCAGTTTTTAATATCGCATGTTTTTTAACTTCTTATATATGTATTTCTACGACTGTTTTTCAATATATCAACATTTTTCGATGTATATAAATCTATAGATGTCAGTAAGAAAACCAGAGCTTGCGCGTTGACACGAAAGTGACATCGATTTCTGTAAATTAAAATGGGTTAACACAGGATACATATGATAACATTAAATTCGAATAATATTTTATTTCAGAATACCAAAAGCGCGTTTAATTTATATTCTAGTAGATAATCGTTGCGAATGCTGCTTTAAAACACCATTTTTCATTTCCTTGAGAGAATCTGCTTTAAATAACGAACATACTTTGACTCTAATTTTTCGCTGACAATTATTTAATTAAAATTGATGGCTAGTTCATGAACTTTTAGGATCCTTTTTCGGTTTAAATTAGCTCCGTTTTAAAATGCCCGCTATCCATCTAATCAAATATTACCTAGCTATTTTTTTTTAATTTCAAATTAACTATATTAAAATCGTGGCATTTCTGCTTGGCTGTGTTAAATACGAAACAAAATTAAACACGTAAAACCAAGATTTATAGATAAAGGATTCATCGAAATCCCGCGTAGAGCTTTTAAAATCGCTGAGCTTCGTACAAACCTAGGTACACAGGCGTTTATCCAGAACGAAGAAATCGATTGAATTAGTTCAATGAAAAAATATCTAAAAAAAAAAGTCTGAAACTTTTCCGTTTCCTGTTAACACAATAAATTATTCAATCTCTCTGTCGTGCTCTGTCGAAATTACTTGAACTTTTAAATTAGCTTTACGAAATTTACGACCAAATGTTGCGACTCTAACTTTTATTGGATTCGCCATCTCTCTTAAAGCATCTCGCTTAAAAACATGTCACTCATTAGTATAGTAATGATAAGAATATAATTTTAAAAAGTTAAATATTTATTTTAAAAATGAATTCATAAACATTTTGTTTGCTTTTTCATTTTTGCGTGCCAAAACGGATTGTATTGAGGATATCGAAAAAAAATCCTCTTCGGAAAATCCCTTTGCCGTTAAAGAAAATCCTCAGGATCGTAAAATTCGCGCGTGGAAAGAAATTTTTCACTCACTTTTTATTTCTCTTGTATTCTCCGTTTCCATGAGTAAGGAGCAGAAGCCAGATAAGAAATAAAATACAGGAACGTAGAATGCCACCTCGAGTAGTCTTCTCTAAAGCTTATTAGTTCATTCATTACAGATTAAAAGTAGGAATTCAGCAGCATTTTAAAAAATCGTTATCGAATGGTTGGGTTCACATTTGATAGTTAAGCCTATTCTCTGAAAAGTAATGAACTGTTTAATTGTCTTCGCCCTTTCGAGTTCGAAAGTTCAGAAAGGTGATAACCAGATGACTTCTCTCAATAAACGTATATCATTTTTGAGACGCACCATGTATTTGTTCACCGACCCTCATTGTTTAGCTTTCGATCCTCTATTCATGTGTCCATTGAAAAATCAACTTGTTTTAATAGATGATCGATGGCCTTGTCATAAAGGCATAAAGGTATAAATTATATTGATCATCGTATGCATTAGACTGAAGCGTTTCGTATCGACATTTTTACCGAAAACTTTTCATGAAATTAATGCGACGCTTTAATTTGGTTACTTTATGCATTTCGCTTGCGGTTAAGATTCTGTCTATTTTTATATAAAAAGTTTCTTTTACTCATAACTTATTTCGAAAGGTAATGTGCAATAGCTTTACTCCCATTAGCAAGTTTGCTAATTTTATGGAATTCCTACAGATAACGGAGTCACTTTATTGACATTCGTCATAAGTATGGAACAAATAGATTACTGTTGAGCAGTATAAAGAGCTTGACAAAAAATGTTAGCATCTGAGAAATATGCTATACTTCTTTAAAACAATTTCTATACTTCGTAGAATTATTTTCATTGAATATCTGTACCATCATTACATCAGAAATATTCATTTCTCTGAACTGTTATAGATGTATGCATTATATTTTGAAAAACTGCATTATACTAGAACCCTGTTATGCGCGGATTCGCCACACGTGATACTAGAACTCTTGGAACATATTGTCGCGTATAGCAGGGTCTAACTAAATGATGAATTCGGTTATCTCCAATGCCTAAGTACGGTATTGGTCCTTGAGGATAATTATGAGGCTAATTGAATACCAAAATATGGCTCTCCAACTCATTCTAGGACCGCCCTTTTATTTGTCTGTCGAAACCAGAAAGTCCGACAAGATTTCTTGAAGCCTATATCTGTGATCCCTAGCCAGATTTTCTGATGTACGATCATCGTTTTCGCATTTTAGCATTGGTGTTAGTGATTAAAACCCTCAAAATTACACCTCTTTCATATGGTTTTGGAAGAGCTACGATTGCCAGGCTTAAATCGTGCTACGAAGGAGATTAAATTCACTTTCTTTGGACACATAGTGACAGTATTGTTTATGGTCCCTATAATTTTTGTTTTCAATCACTGTTATTCTTCGTCGATGAATTTGTCTTGATTTATGTGTGCAGTTATAACAGTGGAAGTCGTTGATTTTGCACACAAACAATTGAGTATCTAAAATTTTCCGAACTCTTGTTGTCATCTGGCCAGAAGTAGCACTTTGCAAATCACAGTAGAGGAAAAGGTAATATAACGTGGCCCCCAGTTGATAAATTGGCCCATCAGTCTAATAAATCAACTATTAATGCTACGTAGAAAATAGGCAGAATATGCAATAAAGCAATAACTATTTGTAAAATTTAAGATATACATATCGCTTCTCGTTGACCCTTCTGTCTGTAAAGCAGGCCTATCAACGCATGATATGTACGAAAGTTTTCCCTTGTCAAATGTTTTTTTTAATTAATTATTATAACAATGTGTAAAAGAGACTATGGTTGTAGTTTAAAACTGATAATGGTGTGTTTTTGACATATTGACGGCAAACTCGAATTACCTTTTTTCCCTTAGACCCTATTACTGTCGTTTGTCAAACCCAGGAATTTCCTTTAATACGGCCCGCTGTTGTTATTCGTAATTTGGCTGCCTGTTGTTGTTCGTAATATGGCTGTTGTTGTCTGTAATATGGCCCCCTTGTAACCAGCATTTTGGTTTCATCATATTGTTTATTTTTGTTCGGAGAAAATTCATCTAAGTTTCGTTGTTAAGTAATAGTAGATATTTTTTAATTACTAATTTCAATTTTTTTTACTACTGAATATTGATTTTATTCTTTTTTATTCTCGAGTTTAAATGCATGTACTATTCCATAGATTTATTATGGTCCCCCGGGAGCCATAATACCTGCATATGACCGCATCTGATCTGTTTGGGCTGACCACAAAAAACACATGATAATTTAAATATTTTGAACATTTAGTTTATGGTACTTCATGTCGAGAAAGTACCACATTCTTTGCGATATAATACCTGGTTTTAGGATAGTTAATAATTTTTTATTAAAAAACATTGGGGGGGGGGGCGCATTACTACCTTTTCCTTTACTATCATGTCTTGAAATGAATGTGCCCAGTTGCATACAGCTGAGTGGTCGTGCTGATTTTCATGTCCATTTATTTAAAATACTATACGTGGATTCAGACGGCTTTTATGATAAATCCGAAAAATTAACTGCCAGTGTACATTAATTTTGTACGATTGTCGGGAAAAGTAACATGGAGACCCTGATAATAATTCAGCATGGGAAGTCTGCACACAACGCATATTATACTGTCATGCAACGTAGAAAAAATAAAAACTTTCAGCAACAGATAATATTTGGTTTCTCCGTTTAGCCAATATCTCGGCTACGATCGAGTTATCTCATCTATTACTTACAACTGGTGTTGATATTATTTTCTATTGTTCCCGGAGATCTTAATTTCTATCTATTTTGAGGTACAATTTTTTGAAACCCGAATGATAAATTAGCACAAAGCGAATTAAGATTCAGAGAGAAGATCTCATTAATATTTTCCCTTCATTTGAATATTGCATTTGATGAATGATTTCGTCGTGGTCCGCAAATTCTTCCTCATAGGTTGGTCATTCTTTTCATTTATGATTAAGTTTAAGTTTTTTTTTTATTACAATTAGAACCAATACGTCCATCCAAGGCGTGTATGGCCAGAGGCCGACGAGTTGGATCCCTGGATGGACCTGGATTGACGACTGCTGTATGATGGTCGCAGCAGCCGGAGGGGTGAAGAATCGTGTTTCATAGATGGTCGCCCATCCAGTGACTAGCCGTGCCTGGTGTTGCTTAACTTCATAGAACTTGTGTGCTCAGTGGAAGCCCACCAGGCCACGGTTTGATGTATTATTTCAAAAAGGGATGTTTTTCTTGATGAATACAATAAATAGCTTTCGTAAGCAATAGAAAAGTATTAGCATGCAAACTGTTTACAGTTAGTTACAAATCAAGTTAGCTTATACATTGCAATAATGTAAACATGAGCAGATTTGGATCTTGAAATGAAGAGAAAATTTTATATTTCTTCATGTTTTCTATATTTTTAAACTTGGATACCAATCCAGAAAGTTTAATTTACTTTCAATTAAAAGTTAATGGCTTACTCGATTGAAATGTATCCATCCAAATCGCAGATATATTCGACCCTGTGCAGACTGTTTTTAGTAACTTAAAGTTTCTTGTTGAGAAAAGCGCCATTGGAAGTTGACGTATTGTTTTCTATAGAAATTTCCAGGCTGCTGGTTCTGTAGCCAGATAAGATGTGATTACCTTGTTTGGATTGCAGCTCTTGAGCAGTATCATTGTGACTGAGGAAAGAGAAGAAGTTCTGTTTTTTGCTATATAGTATAATGAGATCATGTTCTGGCATTCAGAATGGGGAAAAAATGAATAGAACAACTGTCGGATATTGTTTTGCATTTTCGGTGATGCTGCATATTTTTGGCTTCGTCTTTTACACAATGATATATGACATTTCCCCCCTTTTTTATTTCCGTTTCTCCTTCTTTCCCGGTGTCTTTTTTTATACCTTGACCAGTGGGAGTTTATCCATTGAAGAAGTTTCTGTCGACTGAGGAAGTGTGTCGGTGGCCGTCATCTGGAACCCTCTGTTGGATTGGAGGCCGTGGCGTTGAAGATTGCATAGAGACGCCCATTGGAAACCACGAAACTTTGTGTGGCAGGGAAGGAAAAACCGAAGGAAAGAGAAAAGGAAGGGAGTGGGGGTAAAATACAAAAAATGGAGGGAAAAAGAAGGCGGAGGAGAAAGTTGAGCAGCGTAGATTGCGACAGTGGCGCCCCCGACGGCCGCGGCGGTTATTGAAATCAAGTCGACCGCGTTCAACCAACCGGACGAGGACTTCGCCAGTGATTTTCCTCTTTTCATTCTTTCATTCTATTTTTCCCCGTTTTCTTTAATCTTTTTTCTTCCCTTTTATATATTTTTTTCCTTCCAAGAACGAGAGAAAAGTCGATTCGCTTGGCAAGTTTCACTAGTGGGCTGAGCTGATTACGTTTTCTCTTTTCGTATGCAGCTGGTAGAAGAGAAAAGAGAGAGAGAGAGAGAGAGAGAGAGAGAGAGAGAGGGAGAAGGAAGACGAAAAACAACTTGTCATCGAATTGATTCCAAAGTCATTCTGATGAGAGTTTTTTTTTTCCTTTTTCTTGTGTGTGTGTGTGTGTGTTCGTTTTTTTCTTTCCTTCGTACAGGACTTCTGAATGAATAGCAAATGATAATGGAGGAGTGACGTTTGCACAATAACCAGGTTGTCGGGTTATTGTCACCCGCTTTTTTCTTTCTCCTCCTCGATCGTTAATACATTCATTTTACTTTTGAATTTGGAAGGGAAAAAAAGAATAGAAGAGGAAAAAGATTTAAGAAAATTTCATTTTTTAAGAGCGAATTTGTGAAAAGTACGGCGCCAATGCCAAGAAAATGCCAAACCATATAAAGAAAATGTATAATAAAATTTTTTATTTTTAGAGCTCAATCCAAAGTTATTCCCTATGTAAGCAAATTGGAATTTTGGGACAAACGCCTCATATATTGAAATATATGAATGCTAAAACAAGAGTCTGAAGACGTTTCAAATTTAATGTCTGTAGAGTCATAAATATTCCATTTTTAATCTTTTTTACAGAATTTCTTGGCGTGGGCTCTTTCAAATGTAATGTTGCGTAGGGATAACTTATGCCAAAATTTTTCACGACTTTCTTTTCTTTCATAGACTCCTAATTACATACAAATGAATATAATATTTATATTGACAGTTAACGGAAAGAATTTGTGTATAAAAGAGAATGAAAATTCATTATCTTAACTCAATGTATTTTACTCAAGAAACGGGTTTGTGGAACAGCTGGACGATAAGAGCTGGATCAAGGATTTTTTCAACAAGACGGAGCCGCGTGTCTCACATTAAACGAATCCATGCAATATAAACAGTAGAATGCCAAAAACTGTGGACAAATATACGCTGATGAAGGCTCTGTATTAAAACTATCATTTGTTAAATTTTGGTTCCTCTTTTTATTTAGTTTGTTAGAATCCATGGAACTGATCGTAAGTTTCTTTCCTGATAAGAAAAATTTCCAAAAACCTGCTGCCATCGAAATCTCATCATTTATCAACACCTGACTTCTTCCTATGGGGCTACTGTTTATATTTTACGCTATACGACTCCAGACAGTGGACGATTTGAAGCAGAAATAACACAAGATATCAATGGCATTGATAACAATGTCGTCCAATGAGCGGCCAGTAACACGCAATGACGTGTTCAGTTGTGCCTAATGCAGGAGGAAGGACTTTTTCAGCATATTTTGTAGACACGCGTAATCTCCCAACTGTATTCTGCATTTAAAGTATTATAAAATTATAAATTAAGTTAGCATCATTCTTCTTGAAGTAAATAAAGAAAAAAATGTGTTAATTGTATAAGAATCACCCTGTATTAACTCTGATAAGGTGATATTAAAAATGTTTAACAATGAATTCCAAGAAATGTTTGCTCAGTTTGCTTATGGCTTATAGCAAATTGACTGCTAGTTCGTTAGGCTTTTGGGCACATCAACTTCTAGTTCATACAAAAATTAATGGAAAAAAACGGAAGGAAAACTTTTGAGATCTGGATTCGAATCAGGGACCACGAGTGTCCAGCTCGTCGCCTCTACCATATGTTCTACAGCGGATACGAAACAGCAAGGTTATCTCCAAATTTTCGGAATCTTTATTTCCTTTTTTCCATTAACATTCTTACTTTTGTTTGGAGCATTTAATCCAGCCTTACTTTATTACTTTCGTATGAGTTTTCATCGGCTTTCTTATGGTTTGGAAGGTAGGAGTTCCCAATCTGCGAGCTGGGTGCTTCCCCTATCACTGTGCCTCCACATTGACTATCTTCTAGTCTTCAGGATACTTGGAGATAGCCTTGCTGTCACGTGTCCGCGGTGACTCAGTTGGTAGATACGACGAACTGGATGCTTTCGGTCCCTGATTCGAATCCATTTCTCGGAATTTCTCGTTTAGTTTGAGGCATTTTTACGTGAATTTACACAATCCTGAGAATTCGACATGACTGTTATCTTTACGCATTCCGAAGACAAACACAAATATCCTTGCCCACGACGAAATTCTAACCCGCGACCAGACGAGTTCGAGATCTGGAAAGCATACTCCCCAGTGTAGCAAAGTGATGTGAATATCTAATTGCTGACTTCATTTATCGCAGAATAAGGTCAAATTGGAATATCTACCATTTTGCAAAGACATTTTGATGTTATAATTCATTTGGAGATGGATAAGTAGTCTGAATTTAGGTAGTGAATTGATAATAATAAAAAAAATTAATGGTACCTTCTAAGAAGTTAACATGAAGTAAAAATAGGAAACTTTGTTTCTCTTCTAATTCGAAAGAGAGTACAAAGATAGAATAGAAAACTGCATGCCTGTGGCTTAAGGTAAGGTAAAGAATAAATTAGATTTATGTATGTTCAAATTTGGAAGAATTTTATTATATTTGAACCGTTTCAGCTGACAATAAAACGTTACGTAAATAATATGTAAATTTTCAAGTTCTGATTAATACTCAAAGAAAATGAAAAATTTAATCACAAATAACATACAATATAGCTAGTTCCGAATTAATGAAATTATAAAAAATTATGTGGCGTTAGAATAACCTCTAACAACAGCCTCTAATTGACAATCTCTTTCGTTTGACAATCTCAGGCGTAGTTATGTTCTAATTATACTTTACACAATCTTTCCAATACATAAGAAGCTATTATAATTAATGCGAAATAGATATCCTAGTTTCCTGCTTTTTCCGATAAGGATTTTTATTTTTGCTTTCCTTCACTGTTTCTTTCCTAAGTCGAGGACGATTTACCTTGGCTGTTGCTCCGTAGGTCGGGAGAAGCGGGTGTCGGGAGGATCGGAATTGGCTGATCGATTTGTCCCCCTTCTTTTCCAATTCGGTTTCCTGTTGGCCCCCTCCAGCCCCCAGATTGGCCAATGGTCAGCCATTCTTACACCCGGATGAACCCGTCGCTGGCCATCGCACGACCTCCATTACGCTGCGGTGGAGAGGGAGCGGGGTGGGGTTCGCAGGCTCCCGGAATAGTTTCGTGGAGAGATTGCTCCTTTTCTTTCTTTCTTTCTAGATGGCCACCGACCGTTCGTCAAGATTATTCGGCGGATAAGAAGTAAATGCCGGCGGTGGATTCGTTCCCTTCCTTCATCCCCCTTTCGCTCCGCTTTTCCACCCAGTGCTTCTGAACAGAAACAGTTTCCACAATGGGAAATATTTTCCATCGAAATCTCATTCTAAAGAGTCTCCGCCCCCACTTAGAGTTCTTTGTGGATCCCTTCACTCAGCACTTGGTTTATCTGTCTCCCTTTCTCTGGCTCGTTCTCTGAAACGAGAAATAATAGAGCGTTTTCATGCTTTGTCAAACCACTTATACATCAAGAAAGGTTTATTTCATTTTCCACTTCGGTGGTCGTCCTTCCAATGAAGAAGAAAAATGTTTTTTTAAAAAAATCTCAAAAGCATTTGAATTGCTTCCCATATTTAAAAAGAGGCATTGTTTGCGGCATTCGACTGGAAGCTTTTGAATTTCCGACCTTTTTGTTTTCCAAACTTCTTCAATTTGCACCACATTTAAACATTATGGCTTACATCTCTGAATGATAAAGGCCTAACTTTTTCCAATTGCTTGACTTTGAAAGCACTGCATTATAATTTGAAAACCGTTAAACATATCCGCTTTGGTATGATTCGTCTACGGTTTTGACGTCAAAGTACTTCAAATGAAAATGATATTTTACTAGACAACTAGAGCTGCCAAAAGCCTTTAAATGTTATAACCATATTATTTTATTAATTAAATTAATGGTTAATGCAGTTAATACAACTGAAATACGTAAAAAGTTGAAAAAAGTTACAATTCCAATATGTAATTTGGAAAAAAACATAGTAAATACATTAAAACTTGTTTATTTATGTAAATCGTCCACTGGAGACGAAAATGTTTATAAATAACTACGACTTTGTAATTTCCAGCAATAAATAGGAAATCATTTGATGTGTTTTTTGCATCCGACACTATTAACAATTTAATATAGTGCTTCTCAGTTGCAATGGTAGCTGATGCCCATCAAGAATGGAATTGTATGGAAAGGATTTGTTCAAAGAAAGATTTTATTTCTGAATATTCCGAAAACAAAATAGACAGAATGGGTAGAATCCATCATAGGTCTGTAGCTATTTTAGTCGTACTATGCAAAACTATCAAAAAAATCTGATTGCACATATTATGAGGTTGGTGCAGAGTTAATGACTGATGTGTAATGGCTACTTTAAAATGCAATAACTCGTTCCAGAGCAAACTTTATTAATCGAAGTAACATCCAGCATATTTATTCCAGTGATGTGGAATTCTGAATTTCTGGAGGCGACGAACACGTCGTTGATTTGGAAGCATCTCCCACGCTTGAAAAACTGATAGTCAGTTGGCTAAAGATCAAGTGAGTATGCTGGATGATCAACAGTTTTGTATCCAAGATCATTTAACTTCTCTCGGGTGACAATTGCGACGTGCGGCCGAGCGTTGTCGTGAAGCAAGATGGGTCCTTTCCCATTGATTAATGCTGGTCGTTGTTGCTGAAGTTTCTGGTACATGTCATCGATTTTTTGAAAGTATGACCGAGCAGTACTGGTTTCACACTGATTCAGGAAGCTGTGATGAATGAGTCCGGTTGCAGACCACTAAACAGACACTATAGCCTTCTTTTGGTGCAACCTGGTCAGTCACTTATCGAGATTTTTCCTTGTCAGTTTGCTTCACGTGGCAAACGACTGTAGAGTAGTATACCTTGAGCTCTTCGGCAACTTCTCGTGTGGGTTCACACGGATCGGCTTTGATTAATGTCTTCAATAAACCATATGCAAAACCCCAGTGCATTAGGGGATTGATAGTATCAACCGAGCTTTACAAGCAATCCAAACGTGCGCATTATGGTCTTGCAACAATGCGAAGTACATCCGTCATTATCAAATTTCAAGAGAAACAGCAAACAAACGCGTGAACCCACTTTCTTTACCTTATTCAAAACTATTGGGATTGATAGTAAACGCAGACAATCACAGCGGTAAACAAAGTGGGTTCACGCGTTTGTTTGCTGTTGCTCTGGAAATTTGATAATGACGGATGTACTTTGCGTTGTTGCAGGGCCATAATGCGTACGTTTGGATTGTTTGTAAAGCTCGGTTGATACTATCAATCCCCTAATGCACTGGGGTTTTGCATATGGTTTATTGGATGTCGTCAACTTACGTTAGACGGCCGCGACCATCCTCATTTTCAAGGCGGTATTGCCGTCACGGAATTTTCAAACCATTTGCGCGTTGTACTTTGAGAAATTGACCCGTCAACCCATCCTTTGATGACATTTCGAGTTGCTTCAGTAGCATTATGGTCAAGTTTGAAATCATGGAATAAAATGATGCATATCTCTTAAGTAGACAGCATTTCCAAAATTGATCTAATCTTTCACAACGTAACATCAGCTTAAAGAGAATAACTACAGCTTTAAAAATGATGTCTCACATGGCTGTATTAGTCATGAAAAAATTTGCATACCGACTCGCCTACATCTACAAAATGCAATCGGGCATCAAATTTGCAGCAACCTGATACTAATTGCATCGACTTAGTTGCATTACTAACGTTTCAGTATTCCCTTTAAATATCCAGCGGTTACCAAAGTTTAAGTCCAAAGATATTTTTGACGAGAACAAGATACTGACTTATCACAAGACATTTTTAACTCTCAATTTCCTTTCCACATTTCGAAATTTAAGGAGGCCTTCGCGGTCGCCGAGCACGACTCTCCTATCTTTAACAAGGGAAGATGATTTTTAAAGGTTCTCGCAGGAAAATTTCACAGATATCAGAAAATCGAAGGAAAACATAGCAGCAGTGAATTTTCCAACAGTGTAATCTTTAAATCAGTACGGATTTATATTTGGTATCTAAGCACTTATCGTCTATGCCGAACTATTCACCGGAGGCAATTGATTTCTCTTGTAAGAGGTCTCTAAGTTAACTCCAGTGAATTAAAAATTGTAATTATTATAAAATAAATATTGTAGATATATTTTTAAAGAAGATTAAAAAAGTCTATAAACATTTTATTTTGTCTAAGATTGCTTATTGCCTAATTGTACAACCTCTGACAATTAAGTTCGGTGAATGACGTCACACCCTAATCTGTGCGAGCTTTACGCGAGTAACAATGCATGTGAATACAAGCCCAGTCATTGTTTAAGCAAGTTCAGACAGGTCACGTTTGTGCGTGCAATGGTAACAGATGCTCGTTTCTTCAGTTGAAGGTGTAGCGTGCGCACGTAACTGTGGATAACGGGTCAAAGAGGAACACTGCCGTAATCGTGCAAAGGTTTTTGGCCAACAAAGGGGTCGTATCCGTAGGTCATCCACCTTATTCACCAGACTTGGCACCGGCAGACGTTTTCTTGTTCCCACCCCTGAAACGGGCCTTAAAGGGACACAGATTTGCGGACATTCCAGACATTCAAGCAAATGTGACACGTGAACTTAAAGCCATCCCTAAGGAGCTTCCAGGACTTATACACCCGATCCCAAAAGTGTATTGCCTTCCAGGGTGATTATTTCGAAGGACAATAAAGTAAAGGTGGCTCTATCTGTTTTGCATTTTGTTGTGTGAACTCATTCACCGAACTTAATTGTCAGAGGATCGGAAAATTTGGAGAGAAAAAACTAGAAATGGCCAAGTTATCTCCTTTGGGAGAAATGCATTATGAATTTTATTATTCAAAGAAAAATATCAACAATCTGTTATCAGCTAGATTAATTCAATTTCAGCTTTCCATATCACAAATAATCAAAATTGACACTGAAGGATTAAAGACAGTTCTGTGTGATTGTGAGTTTCATTAATATAAAAGGTTTTTCTGCCTATTTATAGAGCCTAAGTATGGATTGTTCTTTCTTGTAGAACAACAGGATACCAACAGCTTTCCTTTTTTTCCCTTGTTGTTGTCATGTGAGAAGATGAATAATACCGTTTTCGGGGAATCTTTATTATCCCAGTGGTGCTTTTTTTTGCAGCGATGCACCATCTTCGGCGTTATTTTTCTTACTTTTCTTCCACCTGGTAATTACATTTCCATTCCAAGGCTCTTTCCTCTTCCGCGGTAGCCCATTACTTAATAGGTTACTTAGGATTCGCCTTGGGAAAGGGTTAAGTAAATACGCCTCAGAATCAACGATGGCTTTGCACTTCCCTTTGAAAAATTGTTTCCATTAATTCCAAAATGTGTTCACAACTAAGTTATTATGCAGTTTTACATATTTTACGATTTGGTGTTGTTGACGGAGTCAAAAATTTTAAAAACTTATAAATAATTTCTTAGATACGCTCCAGAGCTTAAATTCTTTATTTCATTAATAGTAAAGGTTGAAGCCAAAGAAAAATAACGGAACTTTTTTTTATGTTGGGGATTTTTGGTTGTAAAATGAAAAAAACGGGATAAGAAGCAGAACTTAATATGATCCGTGGTTTGATAAAAAAAGAAATGTTCAGGTTTTTGAAATTTTGCCAAGATAACATGTAAGTTACTACCGCAAATAAAGAAAGTGAAAAAAAAAACCCACACAATCATTATTGCTGGGTTGTAAATTTTTAACATTCTTTGTAATATCCCTACATGGAGCTCTCCGTTACTTTCTATACACTTTCTCCCCAACAAGGATATACCGGATACCCCCTTCAGAATTCAGAACGGAAAATCAGACAAGTACATTTATCAGCACGAAAGCAGTGATATAAATATGTCGCAGAGGCAGACACAAAATCAGACGAATCCATTGGTGATTTCATCCTATATAATTGCCTGGGTTCATTTCTTATTGTTGTAAAAAATAACAAAAAAGAATAGAATTTAGCAACTTCAAAAGAGGTGTTATCGTTATTTCCAAGTTCTTTAAAGTTCTCTATTCGGAAAAAATTTCGGGTAAAGTAGCACAATACGGTCAACTGTTGATGTTCTGAGGAAATGGAAAGACAAAAATTGAAAAGACTTAACATACTGGAGTATGAGGGCATAAAAATTACAAGAACAAACTTCACGTTCTTAGTGCTAATACAAATGGGAGCTCAGTGCATAATGAACTCGACATCTAAGAACATGATGCGCACACAATCCCACGTCTAGGCTTTGAAAAATCGGAACTGGAGAGTACAAACTGACAAGTCACTTTACACTTTTACCAGTCCTTTCACCGTGTTTGAATCTGGCGGACGCCAGATGAACGTCTTTTTCTGTAGTGTATCTTTCCCACTGTGAAGTTTGGTAATATGGAATCACGGCGTGGATTTTCTTAAATGTGATAAACCCTGATGGCTAAATGAACATTTTGGACAATCAGTTACTTCTTTCTTTGTACCAGTTATTTTGGAGACTGCCATTGTTATTTCCAAGACGATGCTGCAAATTGCATATTCCCGCCTCTGTCAGGGACTGGTACAGAGACACGGACGGCCAACGCCTTCCAGGCAATTCACCTAGCCTGATCTGAACCTATAGAACAATTCACGGGAATAATTGGAGCGACATCCAATGTAAGTTTCTGAAAGTCCATCCATTGATGAAAGAATCGAAATATATATATAAACCCTGATGTAGGCTATATGTATAGAAACCAATATTTATACGTGATTTTATAAGGCAAACGTATTGGGGTCGGCAGAGAGTGCATTATTTTTGTAGAATTTTTGCCTTGAAAAGTTGCAACACACGCCCACGGTCTATTATTGTAGTATATTGTGACTTGATAAATGCTGGTTCATCTGAACAAACTTAATAATCTTTAAATCCGCCGTCTCTCTCTCTCTCTCTCTTTCTCTCGCACTCACACACAGACAGACATGCGCAAATGAAAACTTTTTCCCGAACAAACTTTTTTTTAATTATGTTGATCTTGAGAGAAGTCTAATTAAAGGAAGTCCTATAAGATATGTTTTCCTTGAGGCTATTTCTTTCTGCTGCTAAATTTCATCTTCCAATGTTTATTTAAAAAGAAGTTCGGAATAAGAAACGAATGAGCTTGAAGTGGTTTAACATTTTTCATTATGTCCCTTGTTTGCCATCTCCAATTAAAGAGAAATTCTAATTGTAGGTTGAATAATGCCATTGGCACATTTAATTGCTTCGATTTGGTAAATAAGCGTAGATGAACTTTGTTAAATGTTCAGTTTGTTTTTTTCTTCACCAAATATTTTAGTTGTTGATGAGCGTGAAAAGAAGAAAATGAGAAGAAAACCTAAATTTCGTGGTTCCAGAGGAAATGACAAAATTTAGATATTTCTAATGAAACTACTTATTTTTCAAACGTTTCATTTTCCTTGGCTCTGAAAGAGGCTTGCTGCGTAACTTCCTACCTTGTTCATAATCTGAATAAAGAACACAGCAAAATGGTTTTCTGTTTGCTCCTTAAAAATTAAACGTATGTTATACTATATAAAATCATTACACTGATAACTATAGAATTTGGAATATTGTTTAAAATAATTATCATTTTATATTTCATTTACTCAGATAAAATTTATTCACATCCTTGGCCAGTAAATGAGGTGCCACTTCAAGCTGTTTAATGGAAGCGTGAAAATAAGGACGACGAATTTCTTTTAATTCACCTTGAAGTTTTTGAGAGCCTTATCTTAGGTGCTTGATGATACTTTTAAATCAAGTAAAATTCGATGCCCTAAATAAGAGGGTCACTTACAAATTATGGCAATTATTTATTTCAGCTAAAACCCAGACCGCGATTCGCATTTTTCGATATGCAGCAATGACGTTGTGACAAGTTGAGACATGTTGTACTTATTTCTGCCGCTAGATGGTGTAAATGTTCAATGACGGAAGAGGAAGGGATACACGAAAATCACTTGGTTTTCAACCGTTGTCAAATTATTATTATTATTATTATTATTATTATTATTATTATTATTATTTATTATTAACAATTATGCACTCATATGGAGCAAAGTTAATCTTTCACATTACAAAAGTTATGCTGCTTACACATAATCCAATTATATAAAATAGTTTGGATATGGCGTTGATGGTTAACACATTTATCTTGGTCACATATAATAATATCCTGTCGTATTTGCAAAGGCATTTCATTCCACAAAGAGATAGAATTATAGGGAAAAATTTTCTATAGCCATTTGGAGATAATCTCCGAAGGTTGGATAAGGAACCATTTCACTTTTCTAATAGTGGTATCTATATTCAGCCATTGCTGGATGAAATGAGCTGGATGGGATTTAACTAAAATTGCCTTTGCAATCTTTTTTAACTTAATTAAGTTTATATTTGATTCAAATGTCAATAAGTCCAAATTATTACATATTTCAGTGATAGAAAGTCACCAAATACTACGTGAGTCAGCTAGAGCTCGTGTTTACATAAATATAGCAGTGTTTCGCGGTCAAATCACGAGGGAATGTCACGCACAACTCGCAGAAGCTGTTAGAGAAGTGCTCTCTTATAAAGAATTGTCGAAAATTGGGTAACAGCGTTCCAACCTGGACGACTCTCAATTACCGATATGGCTTGTACAGAGCGCCCTAGGTGTGTTCATACTGCTGTTGCTCGTGGCGTGATCGCACAATGCTACAGGAGTTGGCAATAAAAACAGGTTATTGACCTTGCAACTTGACGTGTGGGTAGATGATTTTTTTTGCCCTGACTTCGTAAGGGCCTTCATGTAAAGAACTTCTTTGTATCCTTTAATTTTCTGTCAGGCCAGATTATGAAGGCTATGTACAACACAAAGAACATGATAGAACAGAACATGTTCAGACCTGATAAAAAATTATAGAAAGAGAAACCACAAATTCCACAAACTTACTTTAATACTACGGTTTGTGCATTTCGACGACCAATTCGTGTCCAACTGAGTGTACTGAATAAAAATGAAGAAAATTAAAGCATCTATGTAAGAAATAAGCACCAAACAATTATTTCCGGCTATTATTAGAGACTACCCTCTTAACAATAAAAAAACTGATTTCAAATTGCTGTGTAAGCTTCAACTTGAACGGAACCTCTCATCTTAAATAAAACTGATAACTTTAATGGTGTTCTGGTGTCCAATAGTTACTTGACGAAGGCCCATACAAGAAATTAGATGGTAACCCTCTTCCAAAATTTGTCGGAAAAGTTAAGTATACATCAAGTCCTGTAAGTGCATGTTTTATAACACACGTACCAATTCCTTCAAACCCGATCTTACCACGGATATACTGTCTCCGCAAAACTTATAAACAAGGTAACAAAATGCGCCCCATCATAGACAATATTAATTCCCCGACCTAACGCCTAGCCAATTTTTCTTCTAAACAAATTCTTCCACAATTAAACCTAACGGACCGTGACTTCTCCGTACATAACAACTTAGAATTAATTCAAATATAAAAGATTGGAAGATCCCAGATAATTTTCGTTTAGTTCAGTCAGAAAATTATCTAAATTTTTAACCAATAAAATCATACCATCTTATATTCTTCCGTACGGACTATTTTTCTAAAACATTTTAAAGTTAACAATAACAAAGCAATAAATATTGTTCACAATCATTATCCAACAGTCAATTGAGAAGAAATTTAAATCTAAATTTTATCATTAGATTGCAGTGTAGTACACTTGTAATCAAAATACAGCAGAAAAACTGACATGCTAATCGATATCAGACCTCTAGTGGCAAAAGTAGTAAACGCTCATTTAAAAATATAGCAGCACAGAGTGAGGGAGCGTTTTTTTTGTCCATGACTGTACATACGTAAGTTAGAAAACCAAGCACTAAATAGCTTTAGTTAATTCCCATATGTATGGTACAAATAGTCGACGATCATCTTTACTGTATTTCGCGACGAATCATCTTTACTGTATTCGCGACGATCATCTTTACTGTGACCAAAGTGAGGTCGAGCTCTTTTTAAATGAAATTGGCAGTGACTTTGCAATATAATAAATGGCGAAATTAGTCGGAAACTATGTTCTCCCGTGATTGTATTGCAAAGTCTCTACCAATTTCATTGCTAGAAGCAGTACTGAGGAATCCAAATTTAACGATCTCTTTTTAAATGAATTAAACCAGCTCTCTCCGACTATAAAATTTACAATAGGATAAAAAGAACAGGATAAAAAATATTGCTTTTTTTTGATATCACCATCATTAGATCTTATAGTGAACTGACTTACGACATTTACAGGAAAAAGAACTTAAAACATTGATGAACATATAAAATGTATTAATAATTGTGACTTCGAGTTTCGCGAAACATTCTGTAATCCAAACATAATTATGACCGCAATCTTGTGAGAGTCTTATGCGTGACACATGACCCGGTCATGTGAACTTCTTCTTAAGAAATATCCCATGATGATAGCCCAATCAGCTGCTTAATAGTGACACTAGCCCAATGAATGTAGCTGGGTGGACCAAAATTACCAAACATATTAGAGCACGTACCAAAATTACCAAAATTATTGTAATTTCTTTAGCTGTCTCTGATTGGTGTTTATTTCTTACATAGAGGCTTGTATTTTCTTCATTGTTATTCAGTACACTTCGATTGTATCTCGGTGAAGAAAACGAATTGATCGTCGAAATGCGCATACGTGGTATTAAAATAAGTTTGTGGAATTTGTGGTTTTTCTGTCTTTTATTTCTTACCATTACCAGATTTCCACTGTCTCCTGGCACCATCGGATTCCAGTAACCCTTAAATGCATCTTGTTGCATATCTGCAACAATAAAAAGAAAAAATTTTTCACAGCCATTAGTGAGAATTAAATGAATTACAGGGTGGGCCATAAGTCCCTTACCACCCCTTGTACAATTCGTGCTTGTGAAAATTGAGGGACAACCATCATGTGGGGACATATTAGGCCCAGGGGGAAATCATATGGCGCAGGTGAGCGGGACGGCGGCCATCTTGCATGCACCATAGGGTTTTAAATGGATGGCCATGATTTCGGGCTAGAATTTCCCAAGGAAAATAATGGTGCAGTCCGTTTGTTCATATCTTAATTCGTTCAACAGTTTTAGCACATGGTGTTGCATATACCGTTGACAAAAATTCTGTTTTTGGGGGGATAAAATTAAGCGTAGAATTTTTCTACTATTTTTCCTATGTTTTGTGCCCAATACGAATACTGAATATAATTTTTAAATCAAAAATTAAAAAATCATGCATTTAAGGGTTACGTTCAGATGTTCTTCCGTCCTCTACCTCAGGATCTCCTTAGAAGCTCTCCAAGTACATATACTCAGTCGAGAATATTTGTAAGAATTCTCGTAAGTTTTGTGTTCCCGAACTAACTAATCAGCTTACACCCTTGTATGGTTTAGAAAGTTTGAATAACCGGCGAGCCTATGTGAAGAAATGCGGGATTGTATGTACATAAAGTAGTGTTTGGCGTTCTTTAATTAGGCTGAGCTAAAATCGAAGTTTATTTCCAAGTTCTGCCAGAAGGATTTTGGCAAAGGAAAATGTTTTTATATCTGCGTACAACCTCGTCTCCAAAATCCTCAACGTCCCCATAAAAGGAAAGAATTATCTAGAAATGATGCAAGGCTAATGACTTTGTGTAGTATACTTACCCCTACGGGTTTTTCCCTTTAATAAAATGTCGGATTATCCTGTTCAGCGACCTCTTATCGCCCCAAACGGTCGAGTGAGTCGTTAATTTAGACAGTGTTATCCGAAACATTTGCATGGAGTGGCTGTAAAAAATTTACACAATGAGATAAAAGAACGTATTTTATGATTCAGTTATTTTAATAGCTAGCCCTCTTGAACATTTAACAGAGGCGATGAATTTAGAATTGGTGTCTACCAAAGGGTATATAAAATATTTTGTAATTTACTGGAGTTCTTTCTCTTCGAAGAAGATACAGGAAAAGAACTCTCTTTGTCAGAACACCTGCCGCCAATCAATAGATATCGAGGAAAGAAAGAAATTTCCTACGATAAGAAGATTTACATAAATAATAATCAGCAATCGCACATGTATGGTTCAGTTTGAAAGTTTTAAATCAATTCTTTTCGGAAATCGTTTTCATTCACATAAAATAAAGAGCCGTTTCCTCAATTCTCCCTTTAAACAAGAAAACGGGATAAAAGAGAAACCGGGAGAAAGAGGAAAAAGACTTTGATCTACGAGTGGTTGTTCTCTTCATTCACGATCCATTTATCAGATTGGTTCCACCAAGGGCTGATCTTCTTCTTTCTCATCTTTCTTTTTTTCTTGCCTCCCATCGTCGCTGATTGGTCCCTGTGCTTATCTTCTTGTGAGCACAACTTGCAACTAAACTGTTTCCGTATTTTTAGATCCTCTCGTACAAGTCATTTGGCTTCCGGCGGAAGTTCTTCTCGGCATATAAAACGAGCTTTGTCGTCCATCACCTCTCTCTCTTTTCATGGACCTTGCCAAGAGATTATCTTGATCTCTCCGAAGACGGAAGACAACGCCATAGTCTTTACTGGCGCTTGCGCACTTCCACCTTTTATCTTTTCATTCCGAAAAGAAGAAAAGGAGGTTGAGTCGTATCCCGAAGGGAGGAAGAGATGGAATCAACCAGTGAGAAAGAGGCCCCGGCTCAATTGAGAGTCCGGCGCTTACATCATCATCACCATAAACGATGCTTCCGGTAACGAAGAACAACTTTTCTTCCTTCACACGCCATCAGTGTTGGCCAATTTTGTCCTTTCTTCTCTTTTTTATTCACTGAATCATTTCGTCTGTAAAGAGCCGCTAGCGTTTTGAAAAGGCCATTTTTTCTGAAATAAAAGATTTTTTATGTGTTCTTATAAAGTTACTAAATTTAATTTGATATTTGATAAAATTCGTTCTAAAATCTGACTACACACCTTAAAATTGTTTTACAAAATTTAAAGAAAGTGTTTTGAATTTGCGTAACAAAATTTGGGTATCCAGAAAGTTTGCTTAATTTTTAAAGGTATTTTAAAAATTGCGGATAAAGAAATACTTCTCTATATTTATTTAATAATTAAGAAAACTATAAGCATAATTTCCTAGACTCATACAATTGGTACCATTTGTTGTCTGAAGTATATTAAGACGGAAGGCATCTTCCATCCATTCTCGGTCTAGCTTAGTTTCTTTAAAGATTACAATAGCCTCGGTGATTCCTTCTTTAAGAGCATTGACATGCACACCTAAATCTTATAATGCATCTTTAATAGTTCCCCATAGGAGGAAATTCATGAGTGATACGGATAAACGAAGTGACAATGGAATAAGTGCAATCCTTTGCTTATCCAAAGTACAGTATCAACAGAAAAACGCGACGGTGGATTTTTCGCAACATCGATCCGGAGATTTCTGTCAACCTGAGCGTCTGAGTTTGTTTCAAAAGCGCAGTTGCACACTCTGCCTTTTAAAAGGGATAGCGATTTTCAATTATCTATTTTCATGAAAATAATCAAACTCTAATCAAACACAAAAAACACGCCAATTAAGACGTTTAAATTTACTTCATTATATGTAATACTTATCATCATGGACTTTTGATACATTTTTATATTGTAAACAGACTTTATTCGGCATCTTTTCATTGTGCTGAAAAGTGATTTATCGTGATTCAGATTTATAATTTGTTTGTTTTCTTTCTCGATCGAGAATATATTTGTCAACTGTGAGACTAATACTTACCAGGGCAAGCTTTTTTACTAGAACTTAGAAGGGATAACACACGAAAGTAATAGGTTCTTAACGAAAAATCTCCTAATGTTTTGTAGCTGTAAAGTCAAATCCGGTGATGAATTTTTACATAAATAACAAATCTCTTATAAAGCATAAAAATTTTTTGTCATCCTTCCTTAAACGTTTTTAATGAAAAGTTTTAGTTCTTCAAAACAGCTGTGAAACAAAGTATAGTCACCTTTATAAACAGAGAAAAATATTAAAGAAAATTCCATGGCCTGGACTCGAACCAGGGACCTTCGAGTTATCGTCCCGATGCTCTAACCACTAAGCCACCGTGGACATAGAAGCTATCGCTATCAAACATGTCCTATGTGCATAGGTTAAAGCGCGGCTCCTTGTTCGCAAGCCAGGACTATCTTTACTATTCGAGTCCAGGCCGTAGAATTTTCTTTACTATTTTTCTCTATTTATTCATCAATATCGGAGGCATTGGCGTGAAAAAATTCTCCAAAGACCATTTTCCAATTATCTTTATAAACGCTAAGATTAGTTTCAGTTTTAGTAATTTCCATTTCTATTGGTGTGAATATCTTCTTTGATCTTGATTGAGCGTATTTCTTGTGTTGCCATAATTAGAGCTCACTTAATGAATTAATAATTGCAAAAAAGTGACCTCTCATTGTGAATTCATTGGGTTGTTTCATAAATCTTGGCCGAGTTTACTTAGGTTACTAAGCCCTACGGTGCTTAACATTATAGCAGGAACTACGACAACGTTCTACAAATTAGATAGAGCAAAAGTTTTTCCAGTAGTTGCTCTTGTAGCTAACGTCATGGAGGAGCGCAATATCAGACTATTGATTTTGCATGAATACAAACTTGGACGGAATGTGCGGGAAACCGTTGTTAATGTTAATGGAGCATGGGATGCGTGCACGACGAGTGACAGAACTGTCCGTAGATTATTTGCGAAATTTGGCTCTGGTGATATGGATATTAATCATAAGCCAATAGACAGGTGTCCCGTAAAGTGAGGTACCGAACAGTTACGACAGAAAGTGGAACAAAAATTGATTTCCACTTTACGTGAACTATCCAACGAGCTTTATCACTGGCAACGGTAACCCAACACCTGGCAAAAATGGGCAAGTCGAAAAGCTGGACACTTGGGTTCCACATGCCCTTACCGAATAGAAGCAACTGCAACGTTTGGAAACATGTCTTGCTCTCAAACATCGTGAGGTTCTTATACCGTTTTTGCATCACATCTTTCCTATTGACAAATAAAACAACTGTCAAATCTAGTGAATCGTGCACGTCCAATGCTCCTCCAAGATGGTGCTGGTCCAACCCTGTTTTGGAATACGAGGTCCTCTCTCATTCTGCGTATTCAGAAGTGAGGGTAGATATTTTTCACTTAATAAAATGTATTCTTTTCCTTATTCCTGGTGTCTTTTTCTTTTCCATCAAATTCGACCAATACTTATGAAACAACCCAATAGCTTCAACGCTAATGATTCTACTGTATGTTAACTTCAGACTTAGCAGAATCACCTTATGTGTTGAAGCTCATTAAGTTTGTAATGTATTCAAGAGAAAATCAAAACAAGAATAGTCTGTAAAGATTCTTATAATTCATAGTGTAGGGCTTTCGTAGTTTTAAAGAGCTTTGAATATTACGTTTTTTATTATACCTGAAGTTGAAGTTATAAGTTTTAACATCCCTGAACATCCGGTAATATTATAGGAAATTTCTAGAACGATCCGCATTAAAAATTTAAGTAGGTTCGTTTAAGCTAAATTGTACCCGAGATTGTTTTATGTTCATTAATTTGAAGTTCCATAAAGAAATTCAACTCTATGTTAATAATACACTTTAAATTACTTTCAAGGAAATAAATGTTCACGATCCTTTGCATGAGAAAATATAATAAGGTGTATGATTACGTCTGAGAAAACGTTGTTTTCTTCTCGTTTAGAGTTTTTTTCTTTGAGCATTCAAATGGTTATGACATGCCGTAAAATCATTAAAGTTTATCGTTTTCCATCGCCGAAGGAAGTTGCTCCCCAGCGACTGGAATGAAGAGGAGCTAATAACGGTTGTTTAAGCCTTTTACACAACATTTAACGTATCCGTCTGGTATCGTGAGTTTATAGCATTTGATATGAAAAGACACGTATCATTTAACAGGCTTCCAATTGCAAGGAATATCCGGTTGTATTCATGGGTGTTCCTTTTAATTTCTCTTCAAAAATACAGAGTTCTTCGTGCCGAGCTCTGTTTGGGTGCCTTTAATCGAATAGAAACGACTTTAACTCGATGAAAATATTTAAATTAGTTGCTTTTGGGATTAAATAGCAAAATAGAATTGAGCTTTATCGTGAAAATGCAACATCCATTGAATGTCATTAACTCGTTATCAATTCGGCTAGAAAGAAGTGTCCACATCATAAGGCAGCAATTAAATAACTGTTCCTAAGTATTTCTTCTCTTCTTCCAAGTCTTGATGATTTGTTTGACCCCCGTAGGCTGCCTACACCAGATTAAGAAGAGTGTAAACAACGTGATACTAAATCTGGACTGTAAATGAGTTTTGTGACTCTGGATTTCTTCAACGAATGTAATTCCTTTTCTCATCTTTTGACGTTGGCGGGCCGTGGCGCTTCATCTGAAGTGAAACATTCGGGTCAAGAGGTCATTCCGCGAGGATAATTCTCTCTCCGTTAGACATATATTTGGAGGCTCTTTAAAACGGAAACGCAGAATGATGCACTCAACGGTAAAGGTCAAAGTTTTCCGAGTGCTACACCCTCTAGTCGGACGCTAATTATTATTGTATGTCACTGCTGGCTCCTCCTTTGTGAGCGGTCGTAAACGTTGATTCATTTTTGATGGAGAGAAATTTTTGCAAAACAAACGGGAAATATAATGTTACAAACGTAAAGAAAGTTCAGCACATGAAAGTGAGAATGTCACCGCACGACCGCCTCATTAAAAATCGTGGCAGTTTAGGAAATGATATTCTTAATTTTCTCCAAGAATTGTTATTAATACTTGCAAGCACCCCATTTCTGAATGGCCATAGAAGAAATTTCTCTTTCTTGTATGATTATCATTTCAGTCTCTTTTGTTTTAATTTAACTCAATATTTTGGTCTCGATGTCACTAGTGGTAAACCTTATTTGGTTAAGAAATATGAAATAAAATCAAAATTTCCTGGCGTTTTTACAGTCTTAGTTTTCATGCATCCATTAAGGCAAATAACGTCCCCTTTAGTATACGACCTTCCTATGTCCTCACCAACCAAGTAGGTCGTTCAACTATACAACTGAACTAAACATTTCGTCTTAATAGCTAATGCTTCAATGAAAGTTCTAGAGAAAATTAATTAAAAGGATAGATTCAGAGACATTTTTATGGCTTTCTAGTTGTCTAATAGCATCAACTTAAAAATTATCTGTAACTAAATTGCTATAATACTGCCTATGGAGATATTGTATAAAGTATGAACCATGACGAATACCAAAAGTCCCTGAAGATTTGCGCAATATTATCAATTATACTTCATGATTTCATTTAATATGCGCGAAACGCATTTTACAGATAAGATTTATGGATTTAATTAAAAGCTAATAATTTTTATCTTTGACAAAGAATAGTCTCTATTCCAAACGTCAGCTGTTTTAAGGGTTTTACCAATCTGTGTCCTGTTTTGGTTTTATTCCATTATGTCTCGTCCTTCTCACAGAAATTAAAGTATGGAAAAATGGAAACATGCCCAATGGACTGATGAATCACGTTACCCACTGGCAATCAGATGGACAAAATTCGGTTTGGCGGATGCCTGGAGAACGTTTCCTACTGTGAAATTTGAAGGAAGTGGCCTCTTTTTCATGGACCGGACTGAGCCACCTTGTTTCTGTTAAAAGAACGATGAAAATGCTGTTTCTGTATCAACATGACAATGCCCATTACCATAAAGCAAGGTCTGTATACGACTGGTTTGAAGCCCGGATCCCCGATCTCAATCCCATTAAACATCTGTGGGATGAATTGGAACGTCGACTACAAGCCAGAACACGCCGTGGCTGAACTAACCAGTGCTCTGAGGCAGAAAAGGTGGGAAATTCCAGACTCTTACTACGTCTTCCTGAGAGGATGGAGATTTCATTAGACAAAAGGGGGTGAACTATGACAAAAGAAACCATTTTTCAAAAATGGTACATCCGTGGCTGAACTAACCAATGTCCTGAGGCAGGAATGGAGGAAAATCTGTACAGTTCGGTTTAACATTCAGTTGTGAAATAATCAAAATAATAGTATCGAAATGATAAGAATTCTGGTAAAAAGGCACGATTCCAGAAGGCACGAGTCCAGCTTCTTACTACCAAAAATTGGTGGAAAGTCTTCCGCGGAGGGTGGAGGCTGTCATTGAGAACAAATGGAGGTGCCACTCTTACTAATTCCTGTTATCTAAAGCCTGCGACCCAGAAATGCTGGTGTCCCTAAATTTTTGATCACATAGTGTACTTGAATACTGTTTAAAATTCACTTGCTATATTTGTAACATGTTCTAATCATTTTGAAAATATAATTTATACTATTTATACTATTAACTAAATAAAAGAAAAAAACTATCTAACCACAACAGAATTAACGGAAAAATACGACCTTGTGCGTATTTCGAAAGCAAGGCTTTCGGCAGGAACAGGGAGATCACGAGGAAAACCAAATTGTTACTCAAAATGTATTCAGTGTATTCAGTACACTTTGGATTTCCTCGTGTTCTCCCTGTTCCTGCCGAATGATGATGGCCGAGAGGGCTAGGGCGTAGGCTTTCTAGTTCTCGAGTCCGCCTGGACATGGGTTCGAATCCTGCCGTGGGCATGGATGTTTGTGTTTGTCCTGGGCTGCGTACAGATATAACTTGTATAAAAGGCGCAAAATGACCTTAGTAGTCGACGCCAAAATTTCTAATAAACCAACCAACCAACCGAATGATGAAAGCTTTGCTTTCGAAATGCGCATTCAGGTCGTATTCTTCCGTTAATTCTGTTGTGGTTAAAGAGTTTTCCTTTTATTTAGTTATTACTATTATCCACATACCATTTTATTTTGGGTAACTTGTCATAATTTGATATAATACTTTGCTATCAGTTTTGTTTGTAGTTTTCTTTTGTATCATCGTGCCTTTTTACCAGAATTCTTATCATGTTGATACTATTATTTTGATTATTTCGCAACTGAATGTTAAACTGAACTGTGCAGATTACTAATTCTATGACTGCAGTGCAATATATACTAATTCTATGACGAGATATAATATATACAAATATTAAATGTAGTTATACAAAAAATTAAGTATGTGTGTATGTGTTGTGTATGTTGACTAAAAGTTGTTGTGTATTTTCCTTTAATTGGGGTTTCTAATACATGCAACCAAACAGAGGCCTTAGAATAGTTTTCGGTTTGTTTTTCAAGCGGAGTTGTTACCAGCTTGAGCATGTGCGCTTTGATTTTAGTTCGTAGCTAGTGGAACCAGACTATAGCATTTTACAAAGCAGGGGGGATAGTAATGATTATCCATCCGGAATGTGAGAATATTTTCAAGACCAAACAATACTATATATACGATATGTCATTGTAAAAACATAACGGAATTAATTTAAATGTAGGTATAATTATGAAGACCGTCTGTGCCTTCCAAGTAATTAACTTCAGTTCATTTCGCAAGTAAAAAGCAGTCCTCTGAAAAAATGGAAAAGATACTTTTTCTTTTTTTTTGTAAATCTGTGAACCATTTTTTTTGCTCTAGATGTTGGGCTAAAGCTTAAATAATAGGTCTATTAATTAACAATTAACAATATTTGATCTATTTTATATTTTTCGAGGATTATGTATATAAAAATATCCACAAAATATTAACTTCGAAATAAGCAGTGCGTTCCTTCGTTCGACGAACAAGAGTGACTTATGTTCCTTAATATGAGAACAGGATTCATAAATCATTAAGCCTCTCATAAGAATACTCTATCATACATCATTCACAAAACTGAAAAAACAGCAATATGCTTGTCATTCACTTTAGAGCTGCTAACCTTTTGTCTATGGCGAACTGCTCGACATTTCTCGGAAGAAGCAATTGATTTGATAAACTTCAAACGCAGGCGGTACGTATTTTACACATTCGATGAGCGAACCATTAATTTTTTATCATTAGAAAAGTTCAAAATCATTTAATGGCTGAATTTTTTATAGACTTATCGCTATAAGTATTAATAAACATTATTAAATTATCAATTAGTGCTCCGTAATCCTTATCAGTTGGTAAGCTCCTTGGCGTTTCTCAGGTCATTTCCTTACGGTTGTCTCCTGGATTCCTTCCTCCATTGTCTGGATGTATTCAGAATGAATTTGTAGAAGCATTAGAGAGCTCATTAATTTGGTATTGAAAAGGTACATTGATTGAAATAAAATGATTGTTCAATCATATACCAGGTGAATAAAAAGTCCCGCAACGGTCTAATATCTCGAAAAATACATGTCTTCTCAAAAAAAGAAAAAATACGTGTCAAATATTTTTGAATGCTATTTAATGGTGCCAAAATTAGCCCCCTGCAGCCCTCATAGGGGGTGGGATGGGGGAAAACTTTGAAAATTCAAATGGGAACCCCCAATTTTTTGGTGGATTCGGATTCTACGGAAAAAATTATATTAATTTTACCCAAAAATGTTTTAAAAAACTTTTATAGAAGGCGCTATAATTTCGAAAAATCCAAACTAGTGCGAAAAAAGACCTTCTTCTTCCAGTGGATTAGGTTTCTATATGAACGCCTATCGGGCGACATAACCGATATCAAAGCAAAAATCAGCTCGCCTCTTCAAATCAACAAGCAGACTGTATTGTGCTCTTTAATACTCGTTCGGAGGATACATGTTAATTTATATCTATGGAAATGCCATCGAAGAAAAGAACGAGTATTGGTTCAAGAAGGCAAAGACAACGGGAGCTTGGTCTACTGCAGGAAATTGTAGAAATTTTGAAAACCAATTTGAATTCTTATTTAACGTCTTGAGGTTGTTCTGTTTACCTACAGTTGTAATTATCACGGGCAACACCGTGTGCCTCTGCTAGTTTATAAATAAATTTGTGTAACAACCAAAAATCCACTAGGGAAAAATTGATTAAATCGGGATTAATATGGATTTGTCGCTTGAAGATATTTACGTAATAGATCCATATCAATGAATGCATGAGCTTTAGAAAATTTTTCTATTATTCTTACCTACAATCAAAACTTTATGCAAATATATCGACCATAACGCTGCCTTTCAAAATTTAATAATCATTGTGCATATGTAGTCAGAAGAGCCACAGGATTGCGGAAGAAAATGAGGCGTTTCAAGCCCATTCCATTCTACCTCCAGCCAAAAATAAACATTTAAATACATATTTAATGATTAAAGATAATGTAGGATGTTATGACTCTTTAAATTAATTTCCTGTATATAGAGTCGAGTTGCTTTATAAGTTTTCTTTATTCGCGGGCATTAAAATCGACCGTCAGGTGGACTTAGAGCAAGCAGAAGGAAAGTGGCTCTTAGCTTAGCTGGGACTTGTGTCTGGATCAATGGCTAAAGCTGTTTAGGACCATTGGAACGGGTTGACTAATCTCAACCGGCTACTTGAGAGGTTTATGGAGGTGGGTTCGGTAAAGCCAACCAGATTCCGCTAACGCCCTTGTCTCTACGTCACCAGCCGGTTCGGTTTAAGTGGCAACGGTGTTGCGGGATTAGGTCGACGGTGTTCAGCTAAAGCAAGTGGGAGTTGTTAGGGTCCAGAAAATATCAATTTATTCTATCGTAAAAGAATAGACTCCGTATCCAACCGTGATGGCCAGATAGCCAAGCCAGAATTGATAGATAGAAGAACAGAATGACATTTTAGTTCAGTAGAAAAGAAGGATTAGTTCAGTCAATTAAAGGATTACTTTATGGTATTAAACCTTTTATTTTAAGGATGCTTTTATATTAAACGTTATTAAGAAACTGTAGCCTTATTCTACTTCAGAACAATGCTCAACATTCTTAACCCAGCACTACAGCATTTCTTTGCCTGTAAAAGTCATTGCTTTAAATCTAATTATTTGAGTCTGTGCAGAAAGGTAATTTAATTAACAGTTTTTAAGACCTGCAGTACGAGTTCCACGAATTTTTTTCCTTTTACTTTTTATTTCTTTTTCTCCATTCTTTTTTTCTTTCCAAGATAAGTTTTTTTTCCCTCCCATCCCCTCTTTTACTCTCTCAATTGATGTCTTGAGGTTGGCCAACAAAATTAATGCGACACCAATTTCTGTCGAGAAGTGAATTAATTAACGAAATTAAATGGAAAAATTAAATGGGTGATTTAAATGCGGTGGAATTTTCATGTTTAAAGAGGAGCAGTTTGTGTCCTATAAAAGAGAGAGATAAAAATGCCGAGGGTGGAAAGCTCGATATTGGAACTGCAATACCGGATTCATGTAATCACGGATGGAATTATTTACATAAAACTCGTCGTATATTTAATCTATGACAAAGTTATGTTTTCTTCACAACATAAATCGATACCCGTGGAAGGTAGTGCCTGCTATCTACATATTTGATGAAAACTGAAATGCGTGTGTGTGTGTGTGTGTGTGTGTGTATGTGTGTACGTGTATGTGAACGTGTATGGGTGGGATTTATCAGTGACATTAATAACGTTTTCCTTTGCCTACCGTTTTGAGCTCATTCTTTGTCAGAGTCGAAATTAAATAATAGAGTATCGATTATCGATTATAATGGGATTGCCGATAGTTCAGCATGTTTGGGATTGAGATTGTGTGGCCTCTGCAAAGCAAGAATAGAATTACACCATCAAATGGTTAGCGTTCGAAGAGTAAAGTTTCATGTTAATGATTATTAAATCAAGAGGAGAATGAGGTCGTGATCAAAAGTGCATTTTGAGCACAAAGTTAAATACTTCTGTGTGAATATAGAATTTGCAGAAAAGTTTTAGTGATGTTTCATATTTCGAATGTTAAAGCAGCGTTTATTCGTTTTCAGCTTTCAGATTCTGGTGCTTGAGGATGTTTTTAAAAATGCGCAGATGATTTTTGAAGTCGGGAGATTTTAGAGTAGCCTACATGTAGTAGTAAACATTTTGTCATGAAGCTTCATTTATGATTTAAAATCAATCCCTGTTGGTTATTTTCTCCCTTCATTGGCGTCCAACACATCTGTAGAGTGATTAATAATCAACAGGCTTCAAAAGGAAGTTAATGGATAATAGAATCGGAAACGTTGAAAGATTTTTTTTTCTTATTGATCAGGGGAAATAAAATTCCGGTTCCTGTACTTCCTTATTTTTATTCAAAATTGCATTACTTCTGTATGCTACAATTGGAATAAGTTCACAAAAATTAAAAGCGCAAGTCAAAACGAATTGAGACTTACTGTACAAAATTATTCACTGTGCAACACAGCGACTGTTTTCCTTTTAAAGCACTGTCCTTCAGATCAAGTTCAATGTTTTCCAGCATTTTTCCTTCTCAAACACGTTCTGCAGCCGATTCTTTATAATCTCTTTGAAAATCGCGGTTGTGGATGAAAAACAGGTATCTCTTTATGTGAACCCATAAGGTGCCAAATCTTTACTGTATGAGACACATATGAAATTTTTTCTTTGCCGAAAATTCTAGGACAATACTGATAATTTCAGGCTGTATCCGTTTTTGTAAAGATCTGGATGTTTCCTGAAAATGTGACCCTGCACACAACTTTAGGTACTGTGGTCTAAGTATAGTCATATAGCGTATTTAATAATCATTCCTCGGTAGCAGTGCTCATCACTTTCTCTGCAGACGGCTCAACATTTGCCTTTTTTTGGGTGCGAAAGATGATTTCCAAACAGTACTGGCATAATCTACTCTCTGAGTCGAAATGGTGCAGTCAGTTTTCATCAACTGTAATAACGGTTGTGAAGACGTCGGCGGCGATTACAAAAAACAGGCACGTGTTCAAAAACTGAGAAAAATGATGGGGAAAATGTATTCGCTTTATGAGACAATGTTGCGAACATAAACACAGCCGCAAAGTTATACTTTAAATGATTTCTTTGCAATAAGATAAGTTTCAAATTCGTTTTGACTTTCCCTTGTATAATAGTTAATATCTTTTTTTCTAGACTTTCATTGTTGTAGACGTTTGACTCTTTAGTAATCTTTAAAAAAACTTTCATCCTAAAGTTTTACGTACAAGTTTAACCAAAATGAAAGAGAAAAGCACTTTCGGTAATTGGCTTTGTAATTTTCAATAGTGAATTTGTTGCGTTAAAGACCATTTAGTTTAAGTGCCACTGATATGTGAATTCTTCATCACTTAGCTAATATCCTTGTCTTTTTTAAACTCACAGTCAGTGTGGTGATTTCAGAAATAAGATTTAGCTCAGAGTAGGGGAAGTCACCATTACAGTTTTCAACATACAAAATGTTATGGAAATAAGACTAGCTAATTTTAACTAATTAGGGGTCAATGAATTCGAAAATGACATTGAAATTTCTTGTTTAGCTCTAGTTTACGCACTATAGCCATGATCTGACCTCAAATTACGGAGTTTTCCACTAAATACTGGGTGCCCGCTTTTACACTGTCGGTAGCATTCTCACATCACGGTGCCATTGTATGATCGGATGTTGTCTCTGCGTGTTATCCCGTGTTCTCTCGCATTCATTACGTGATCAGTGGTGGTGTTACCTGGGTGGGTTTCAGTGTCAGTTCATTTGACGGTGTGTACGGAAGTGCTTCCATGAGAATTTCATCTGACATTCTGATCTTATGGACAATTAGAAAAAAGCCCCGACAGTGTGTAAATAAATAACCTCGACAATTTCTGATATGTTCGAGGAGAAGTGACATCTACTAAGTGCTGTTATCTCGAAAACAAGGGCTAACCAATCAATTTAAGCATCATTTTCATGTTCACTGATCCGAAAATACGAGGGCGAGTCAAATGAAAGTGAGCCAATGCGAATATATGACAAACAGAGTACTTTATTTAAGTAGTCTCCATAAGCATTTAGACATTTGTCCCACTGATTAACGAGTCGCGTGATTCCCTTCTCATAAAACTCCTTGGGTTGCTACTTCAAAAAGTCTGTAACTGATTCCTTCACGTCATCGTTCAACACGAATCTGGTTCCCTTGAACTGTTTTTTCAATTGCCCGAAAATGTGGAACTCGCAAAGCGAGAGGTCGGGGCTGTATGGTGGATGTTGCAGCGTTTTCCACTTGAACCTTTCCAGTTTTTCCTTTCTTGGATCGTCTTTGCAACTTTCACGTCCTTCTTTGAACCGTTTGCTCTCCAACGCTTCACAGTGGCCAATGAAATGTTCGCTGCTATACGGCAGCCATACGGCGACTAATTTCGTGTTGGGAAACACCTTCAGCTGTCAAAAACTTGACCACATCACGCTGTTCATCTTTTGGAGCGCCCATTATGTCACGCAAATGTATTCAACCCAGTGTATGAGAGCATTAAACAACTTTTATCCTCACACCTGTATGTCATTTTCGTAAATGAGAGATGCCTCTGTGCTATGCACATGCGTCGCAGATAATGGACCGAACCATTTTTTGCGCGGCATGGTTGGCTCACTTTCATTTGACTCGCCCTCGTATAAAGAAATCATATTCTGTGCGCCATAACTTTCAACTTTTCAAAGTATATATAACAGTGTTATTAGGCTAAAACTAACGATTTTATTTTTTCAAACATTGACGGATGACAGGTTGTTTTCACTCTGCATTGGAAGCTATAGTTGCTTCCTTCTCCATCTTCTACGATTATAAGAGATGGAATACCTTTCGTTTTCCAGTCTATTTTTGAGGAATTTGTTGGTGAGTATTATTAGATCTTTTTAAATACATTAACGCATTTTGGCTAAGACTCCAAGTCTCGACGTGTTAAAGCACAGGAACATCTGGTGTTTTATGAACTCGAAAAATACTTGAAAATTTCATTCTCCCTACGACACTCGTTCCTTGATTTTTTTCATGACACGGTCTTCTTATGAGGGCCATGATTCGCTTCCATTTTAATACCGAGTGTTTGATTTTTCTGACTTTCATTTCATTTCGTTATTTTGTTGCTGTGCCATCATTTATGCGTGTGCATATGCGAGTTTAACTTCTTGAACTCTGTTTGACGTTTCTTTATTGGACTCGGGCACCTTTAAAAACAGGCGCACATGCGTATTGTCCAACGTTTTTTTCCACCTTCTCCTCAATGCATTTCATATTGCTTAAGGAGAGACGTACGCTTCTCGCCATCGGAGGCATTGCTTCCTTTTTCTCCATCATCTCGTCTAATGCCAAACCCAACGGCATCATTTCGTTTCCCCCGACCAGTTGTTCGGTAATGGAGCGCCCGTCTTCCCGATTGCCATTGGTCCTTTCGAGCGAAAGTCGCCTTTTCGAGACCCTTTCTAATAACGTGAAACGGTTTTATTGTCGAAATAATATTCGTTGCCAGGTTGGGTGGGATTGGCGGAGGTGACAAACGTCGCTCACGCAACCAGGTGCCGTTGACGGCGAAATGGCGTCCGACGAAAGACCTTTGCCTCACCTTCCTTTTCTCGCCGTCTTCACCGCCAGAAAGTAAAGAGGGAGGGTAAGGAGAGAGAAGGTGGGGAATGGGGAAGGGGGGGGGGGGGGGGGGGGGGTAGGAAAGGCGGATGATTTTTATTTCTTCTTTTCCTATCTCGGGAGCTGTTACGACCGACGAGGGTTTGGATTGTAAAGCGTCCGCTGACGCAGCCGAGAGACGATGCCATTCAGCTGTAAAGCAATAACGCGTCCATCGGAGCCGCGTTAACGACACTCGTCAATTGGTGCCGCCGACGAAGAGACTCCACCTGGCGGGCAACAGAGGGATGGTTTGCGGTCGACGCTTATGACTCTATCGTCCACATAATCGGTGGTCACGCAAGCGCACTGTCCATCACGCCGAACCAATGAGCAAAGTCCGAGTCTCGTGTGGAAAACGAAGCATTCATCCTATCTGCTTGCCTTTATGGACCCCCGAGTGCAAACACACGGGTTTAACGGGGGGAACTCGGCGCAAACCAAACGTTAAGTTGGTCCAAGAACTTTAAAATTTCGCATCCTCCCTAATCGAGGTTGAGCCTGGTAATTCTGCCTTAAAATTGGTTTAAAGATAAGAAGTTCACAGTGCTCATTTTCTCTGCTGATAGGAACAATATCGATTTTGAAAATATTGTAAAAATTATTTTTTAAATTGAGATCCTGTTATCTGGTGAAACGCATTGCATTACGCATTACGTCGTAAAAATTGACATTTATTACTGCGGAATTAGGAGTTAAGGACACATAAGTTTGAGATCAACCTTTTTGCAAAAAATTTAAATTATACATTACAGTGTACAGGGTGAGTTTTTTAAAACTTGCTCGGTGAACAACGTGTAAAATGAGTATGAGATAACAATGATCAAAGATTAGTGCAAATTGACCTTGAGGCACGTGTGAAGGCGTGTCCACATGTTCCTGAAGGCACGAGCAAGGGTTTCCGCTGGCATGGCCTGAATGACTGCCTGGAAGTTTTGTTGAAGTTCGGCGACTGTGCATGGATTGTTCTGGTAGATCACACCTTTCAGTGCACCCCAGAGGAAGAAATCGCAGATGGATAGGTCTGGCGACCGTGATGGCCAGGGCTGTTCTGTTCCTCGACTGATCACATGTTCGGGTGGGAACACTTCCTGGATATGGCCAAGTGTTGCGTGTGCAGAATGGGCTGTTCCACCATCTTGCTGAAAGTAAGCATTGGCACGCTCGTCATCAGTAACTTGTGCGGCAAACACGTTGAAGATGTTGTGCACATAACGGTCCTATTCACAGTTTCATTGAAGAACACAGGGATGATGCAGTTCAATTTTTGTGGATGCAGTGGAGACTCCATGAACACATGCGGATTGACGGAAGACCATTGACGCATGTTCTGTGAGTTGACGTAACCGGAAAGATGGAACCACGCTTCATCTGAGATGAACAAATAACCATCCTGCAGCACCTCCGGAGCAATGGTGCTCAGGAACCATTCACAAAACTGAACCCTGGCCGGCTTATCCACATCATGCAACTGATGCACAATGGTCATTTTGAAGGGGTGTAAGTGTAAATCCTGTTTCATGATCTTCATTACACTTGACTGGGACAAACCCAGTTGCTGAGACAGCCGCCGTGATGACGTTTTGGGACTGCATAGCATGTGTTCTTCAGCAGCAGCAATGGTTGCTGTCGTACGGACCGTCCTTTTTGGGCACTTTCTTTGCATTCAGTACTGATCCCGTTGCATGCCATTTCGCAATTAAGTTTTGCATTGCACTCTTAGCAGGAGGTTTTTGCAGGCACAGCACCAACTTGAAACTTAATTTTAAACTCATCTGCACACTGTTTCCATGAACCATGCCGTGCATAATGCTCTACCACAAAAATGCGCTGTTGCAGAGATAGCACCATTTTCGCCACTTCGCACAAACGACTACCATGCACATCAATGTCACTCTCCCTGTAGATAAAGGAAAGAAAAATTCCGTGTTCTAGACTCGAACCAGGGACCATGACTTTCCTGATAATGCGTTCTTATAGACTTCTTGAAGTCACTAGACAGAACGGGCCCCCGACTCGCAAGTCGGTAATCCCACTTATCCTTAAGCAATCAAATAATTTGATGAAGAATTTCTGTTGAAGGATTTTCTTCATTTTCTTTTCTTCTCTTCTCTTTGAGTATGAAGAGGCAGTCTACCTACAGGTATTGGACATTGAAACTGAAACACCTTCGCAAATAGCACTGGATACCCCCAGGGCTGAATAGAACCTTCTGCTAGGTAATTAATCGTATGCATATCAATGAATCACGTGTCAGAGGTCTTGGTAGTCATTCCAGTAGGAAAGTTCGATAGTAAGCTTCAAATTGTCTGTGCAGAGCGCTATAATGGGAGACATATCCGACTTCAAAAGAGGGCAGATTGTTGGGGCGCGTCTAGCAGGTGCATCTGTGTCCAAAACTGCCACACTTTGTGATGTCTCATGTGCTACAGTATCCAGGGTGATGTGTGCATATGAACAGGAAGGACGAACCACGTCCAGGAGGAGCAACTGCAGGGGAAAACGGAAGTTGTCGGAAAGAGACGTCAGGACATTGACCAGGATTGTTGCACGAAAGCGGAAAACCACCGCAGCAGAAATCACCGCAGAAATGAATACACACCTCCAGGAACCTGTGTGCACGAAGACAATCCGTCGTTACCTGCATAAATCCAACATCCATGGCAGGGTTGCTATACCGAAGCCTTTCATCAGCAGTACAAATGCCTCCAAGCGGGTTCAGTGGTGCCGGACGCATAAAACCTGGACGTTGGATGACCTCAAACGCGTCATATTCTCGGACGAGTCCAGCTACACTGTCTTCCAAACAACAGGGAGGGTATTCGTCTGGAGGAACCCCTCTGATGCCTACAACCCAGACTGCTTGGCACCCACAGTCAAACACGGAGGTGGATCAGTAATGGGTGGATCAGTAATGGTTTGGGGTGCAAACTGTGCAGGACCTCTACCGATCCTTCCCAAGACTGCTGTGCTACTGCTGTGCTGGCTGCCCACGGTGCCCCAACACCTTATTAAATAAAGATTTTGGATTTCTACCAGGTGTTTCAGTTTCAATGTCCAATACCTGTACGACTGGAGCAAGAAATTTCAGTACATAGTTGTTATTGCAAAGCGAAAAGTCCTGGAAGTTATTTATTATTGCAGAATAAACGACAAAGTCCTGGCGGGCTATGAACAATCCATTTACCGGGAAAAGCGTGATTCAGGTGGTCGCGAATGATTGTTGCAAAATGGGATGTTATTGGAAAACAACAGCATCCCTAATTCCATCAGATATCCACTGTAGTTCCAGAAATCGTTCTAACGTATTCACGTATGTGTTTTCAATCACCGTTTTTCATGCGATCATGTAGGACGCCCTTGTCTTCGTTATCCCTATTCACACATTAACCTTATATTGTTGCATTCTTTCAAATTATCTGCAAAGAAATTTTTTTTGTTATTATATCATAAGAATGTATAGGACTTTATATCATACAATGACAAGGTACACCAACTTCTTTTTGTAGGAAATAAATAGTTGTTTAAGAATATGGAGTGCATGGTTTTGGTATATTCGCGGATATCACTCATCCCGAATGAAACTTATGAATACTGATGTAATAAGGATTTGTTCAAACTAAAGGGCATATTCCACTACATTTCCATAAGAAAATAACGTAAATAAATGCTACCGGGTAGATTCAAATTTTGTACTAGATTTGAAATTTCCAAAACCCATCAAGCATTTACATTGGTCATTTTCCTAGAATCATAAAAGCTGCATGAGCATTCTGCTTATTTCTTTGTAGCTAGTTTAGCCTTGAAAGCTCTGAAATTTGTTGACTCGTAACGGATTCTGAAAAATTATCCTGATATTAAAAAGAAAAAGAGTTATGTGGACGTGTTTCAGATGGAAATCAAATAAACACAAAAAATATATATCGTTAGGGAGCTTAAAAGCGGAACACATGGGGTTTGATATATGTGAAAAGGCTAGACAAATACAGTAAATTATCTTCAATTGCATTATCTTTGAGCGCTTTTATTCTAAATTGACACACCCAGAAAAATTCTAATGAACGGTTCCAAATAGAAATGTTATCATCTCGCAATACCAACTGGAAAACCACGTTTGCATTGTAATAGCGATTTGTAAAGAAGCTTATCGAACTGGAGTGTGAGCCATATCTAAACTGGGAGCCGCAAACGATGAGAGAGCGAAAGAGAGAGAATTGTTTAATTAGCACGTGGCAGATCGCATCACGTTCTATTAAGCACAGCCATGTTTGAAACGGCCGTTTTGATTTATGGGCTCCTGTTCGAGAAGCTTCCGGGTTTGTCAATTGGAAATGGATGGGGTTTGGAAAGTGGGCGAGGAGGATGGAGAGTGCTTCCACCTGTCAGTTCCGCATTTGCTCACCATGCCAGAACTTCGCAATTGAACAGAACCAAAAGATAACGTGCCTCAGCCACGGCTGCATTCAAAACGAGCCAATAACAAGTATCATTTGCGGGGGAGAAACGCGCTTTCAACATGGTGGGTCAAGGGGTGGGGGGCTTGTCAAAACTTTGGTAAACGAGCCTCGTGCAAGCAAGGATGTGCCTCGTTCGCAATGGAAGCCATTGATAGGCAATCGTCGAAATTACTTAATTCCTTCAGGAAATGTTTTGTTGCTGAACAGGTGCTGCAATTACTCAAAATTGTTCGCATGCTGTTTGCTCAAGACTGAAACCCAAAAATTTTCGTTGAGAGGATTACTAATTAGTCTAATGGCTAAATGCCCAGAGATAAACTGAATACGAATCGCTGATGCACTTATGGCCTCTTATTCTAGTTTCAGTCGGATGTAAACAGGAAAAAAAAGTAGCTAACACAATAGCGAGTGCTCTGAATTCTCAGCACATTTACTCTAAATACAAAGTTTATTTTATATTTCAGAATTTTATCTGCTTAAAGTTCTTATTGAAATGTCTACGTTAATTTCTCATTAAAGAAGAAATTAAGGAAATTGACCATAATAAAAGTGGCATAATAAAGGAGCAAAAAAGAAGGAGGGTTAAAAAAGGGGTAATTAGGATAAAAAGGAGTATAAAATGGTTAAAAAGGGGTAAAATATATCCCAATTTCTATCCCCCATTTTATCTCCATTATTAGAGAAAATTGCTCGAAAATTGAAAAGATTGCTGTATTCTGTCGTTTCTCATCACATGCTTCTCACAAGTTGTAAACTGTAAGGAGGCTGTAAATTCACCGTAATTCGCCTTGTTTGAATCTTTCGAGCATTTCATGGCACCACTTTGATTTTGTGCCGTTTGTTGGCCATACACCAAAGCACAATCGTAAAACGAGTTTTCTCATAGCCTGTTGTGCGAACTAATATAGTTTTCCTTCCTTTAGAGTTTACTGTACAATTTCCAGGTCAACACGTGGGATATCTATCCCTCACATCGTTTTATTATTTGAAGTTGACTGATGCCTATCTGAAGTGGAGGGACTCCTCTATCTGCTGGTAAATGATATCGGGTCTGCCTTTACCATGTATACAACGAATGTTTTCCAGAATGACTGTATCAGGAGGACTTCCACTGCGGGGATCATCTTTCAGAAACTTTCGCTCCTTTCCAAATTCTCGATACTAGTTTGTCACACAAACTTTCGATGGAAAAGAGTCCGGAAAAGATTCTCTCAACGTTTCTCCCTTTTATTTAGCCCCTTTATTTAAAAGTAAAAAATCATGGTTCTCCACGTCTCTCTTGAATCTCCACTTTGAGTTGCCTCTGCAGTTGCTCCTATTGAGTTGCATGACAATGAAATTCGGGCAGAGGTTATGTAAGGAATGTCTGCATTTGTCAAGGTACTTAAAATTTATGGCGCATCTATACCGAATATTCAGTTACAAACTACTGCAGTGGCCTTCGTAGTGCAAATTTTGTTGAACTTTATAATTAACAAGTTCCGTTGAGGATTGTGGCCTTTCCCTGTAGCATTTGCTCTCAACTTTTTTAAAAAACACTCTTATTGATTTAAAAGTAAAATTAATGAATGAGCGAAACAAGTCTGATTCCTGGGTGAAAAATGTGTGCAATTTGTGTTAACAAATGTGAATTAATGATGGTTAGGTGACAGCAAAATGGTTCGATGGTATCAAGTGTTTTACGGGCTAACGCAGGTTTTCATAATACGTTATCAGAGCTCTGAAATGTAAATTTATGTGGCCCATAAAAAGGGGGAATAATGTCAACATGTTCACAAGGAAAATATTTCTTGCGTGAGCATGTGAAATAAAATTTTAAATTAATGGATTCAACAGTAGAATTAATGACAACATGTGATAATTTTTATTTTTCTTCTAATATGAATAATTTTTAAAATCTACTCCAAGAATTATATTACGTATGTTTATGGAATAAATCTAATTAACCCGTTTAAACATATCAGCATAAAAAAGTAATAAAATTTCCTGTTCAAAAGGCAGTGAAATGATGATGATGATGATGATGATATTGAAATCGATATTAGTTTTTCCTTCAAAGAAACCAATTTGATATTGTGAATGTTAATGAAATATAAAACCTATTCAGCAATTTAGAATATTAACATGTTTGCTAAAAGCCAAGGCATATAGAGTTGTAACGCTAATGTAATTTCATGTTACCAATTAGAAACAGATAGTGCATATTAAAAATTCTAATTTCTCTTCACTCAGGTAGAAACCAGATGAGTGTCCACAATGTTTTAGAAATGATTGCTATTCAGCTTACTCTAAATTTGAATCTTCTAAATCCCAATGAAGCCAGATCCTTTATCTGATTGTCTGTATCCAACAATAGTTTTATGTACAGTCCTTTTTCCTGGAATCTGAATATCTACTCTATTTAAAAAATAAAAAACTGAATTTTATATGCTACTAATGCATCATTTTAATTTTAATTGGGGA
>JAHWFO010055510.1:1109184-1123852 GCA_023313115.1 Rhysida immarginata | reverse complement strand
ACACACGCATACTTGCACACATACGTACAATGCTGCATATATGTAAAATTCAATTTATTTTTTGTACGTAATTCACGTATACATTGATTTTGATTCGAATTCTGTTTTGAAAATTTGGCTGGTAGCACGTTTCAATAAAAAAGGTGCTTTTGTTATCGCTTTTGCCAGCTGATGTCCGTCTGTAGACATATTTTCAATATTGGGACACAAATAGAGGATTTCTAAGAAGTAATGAATCTTATCAAGATTAGAGAGATTAAACGCGCTGTTGATTAAAGCAGGTACACGCGCGTACATATCATTTCCACTTTGCGCGTGTTCTCCCGATTGCTTTGGTTTTGATCTCGGGATGATTGCTGACACTTATCTAAACTGAAATTTGCATGCCGCTGTATCACATGGATTACTTCGGTTTTGATCTCTTATCCACAAATCAATGAAATCAATTTTTGAATGAACAAAAGGTCGTGATAACAAAAGAATGACTGTGTTGAGGTGTTTTCTACATTATACAGGGTTGTGCATAACCTTTTGCTAGGGGTCTGGAAAATAAACAAAACTAAGTGGAATGTTCTGCGGTTGATAATCAAAAAGTACGTTTATTTCTGCTTTTATCACATCAATATTTAGTGTGGCCACCACCTGCTTCTCGAACAGCACGCATCCGTTTCGGGTAGGAGCGGAGGAGTGTCTCAAACAGAGCAGTATCGTACTCCATGTCCTTCAGCACAGATGTCAGGTGTCCCATTAGAAGGTCTCGAGAATACCGATTTTCACCACGTTCTTGAATCATTAAAGATTCCACTGCGTCTTTTAACACGGCTCCAAAATGTTCAGCAACGTTTAGGTCAGGGGATGCACCGGGCCATTCGTTTGATAAAAGACGCACCTGCTTCCATTGCCTCTCGATATGCATTTGCACGAACTCTATCCATGAAACGCTGCTCTTCACTGTCATTTATTAAACCAGCCATATTTGTTTGATACCAATAGACGCACAATGAACTACTCTCTGCCGAAGCGTCATAAGAGTGTGCTACAACGCTGCGGTTTAAGTCGCAGCCCCCTAGCAAAAGGTTATGCACAACCCCGTATATGTTTACATATTGTTGTGGTAGCGAATGTCCTCTCATCAGTCATTGCTTATCGGTTGCTCCTTGCTCTTTAATGTTTTCTTCTTACACGCCTATATTGCAGCCTAAACGGCTTTTCAAAGAGACAAATCTAACTGCGATATTGCATACCGTATAATACGATGTTTATACAAGCCATACACATCCATACTAGTAGCAGGATTCTTCCCGCGAACTGGCGGACTAGTCTTAGTCACATTTAAAATACTTTTCTATAAATGTATTCTGTCTGAATAATTATTTTAAATTTAATAAAATAAAAGTTTTCTTAAAGTGAAATTTGCCTGACAAAATTATTATTGACATTTTATTTCGTTGATATTCGAACTAATCTGTTTTGAAGAAATGATAAATTTTGAATGACGAAATTTCCGAGAACATTAGCGTATATGATAACATATTAATAAGGGTAAGGGATAGACAGCTTTACTGATAAAGTTTAACTTTAAGATTCTGCTGGTGTTTTCATTATACGGCAAATTTTATGTGTCTTTCTCATACGTTAGCTACTTTGGTTAGCTTTTTCTATTTTACTGGAAATGGAGCGACTGCATACTCAATGTCGTCCATACAATTAAGAATTAACCTTAAGAATAAGAAAAGTAAAAAAAAAAACAGAAACAATAATCGGGCTTGGAAAGATGTGATTTTCGGGTCCCATCCAATCTTATAAGATTTGTACATGCTGTACATAAGATCAAATCCGGAAATAAGCCTATATACCAGAGTATTTTCAAGCTAAAATGTTGACGGGAATTTATAACACTCCATCCCATCTGGACCTTTTCCCATAGACTTAACTTTATTTGGCAGTGAGTCAAGAAAGGCTACAACAAGGCTTATATTTAAAAATTAAAGTTTATTTCTAAAACCCATTTCATTTCGCATATAATTTTCTTTTTATATATAACAAACATGTATTCTTTTCATTATAATCTTAATGTAATTCTAATGTAAGCTTAGGTTATTTGCCTGTAAGAAGAAAACGCAATCCAAGCAGCTCAGCTTTATCCTTGCCCATTATCTTGCAACAAAATTTTTTTCGCTAAACCACTATCTTCCTGTTTGGATGATGGTAAAGGAAGCGATGTTATGATAGCTGGAGAAAGAGTTTAACTGAAAAACAGATCGTCACCAGATATCCTTTCAAATTTTTTTAATTTGGAAGGAAATTTAAACTTAAGGAAGCGCTATCTCTTCCGGCCGCTTTTGAAAATAATTTCCTCCAAAGTCTTTAATGCAGAATTAATTTGCAGGTGAAATATGTCCCATGATGTTAGGATCGAGTCCAGAACGAACGTGTATTTATGGAGCGTGAAATTTATAGTTGGGAATACACATACACTCTAATTACCAGTCATTCTCTGTGATTAATAGAACCAGTTCGCGGACCTCCCTCGATTCGAGTGCATTGACCGTGCCTACTCATAATTTATTCCTAAATTTCGATTTTTAATTAATGGCTATTATGATCAAAGAGAAAAATAGAATGTACATGCAATTAAGTTTTTTTTTTAATTAATAATTGTTCAAGACTTTAGTAAATAAAGTTTCGTATATCACTACTAATAAAATAGCATTAGTAATAGAAAGTTTTTTAACTGGAATTGATTAAGCAATTGCTAAGGTTTCTGTGTTATAAGATTTGTATCAGATATGCAAACACAAGCAAAGCAGAAGTTTATAAGGAACGACTTTAAAAAAAGGTACTGATATTGGTACTGTAATCACGCTTGGTCGCCGAAATGTACATTCGTGTATGTTATTAACTAAATTTTTTGTGGAAAATATTTTTATTCTTTTTTAAGGATTTTTATCCAGAATCTCTGGTAACCCTTCTTATTAACGTTATTGGTAGATTACAATGAAAATGACATCAAATTACCTCGGAGTAAAATAATTATGTACCAATCTAAACAGACATGTGATGTGGTACAGCTTGTTTGCTATTTCTTGCAGGATTATAAATATGCAGGAGAACGCAACATTATTAAGTAGCGAAAGAAGGGGGTTCTTTTGGTTTTGCCATGAACCTCTGTCAGTCTATCCCTCCGTCTATCTGTAGCTTACTATAAAGTATGTGATATGTCAATCGATTGGAAATGATTAGCGACGAAAGAAGGCAGAGTTCTTTTTTCATTTTCTAAATACTATTTTAGAGAAAAATTATTTTTTGATAATAAAAAATGGGGGTTAAAGAATTCGGAGATAAGGGGTAAATAATAGATGAACTCACTGCTTCCGCTACTTCCCTATGTCCTCCTCGGGAGGATTAATTTCTTCTTAAGTAGCGGCAGAATGGAGCTGCTTTTTGCTTTTACAATATCCATCTGTCCCCTTCATTTTTTCTACATTTGTTTACATATAAGGTTGAAATTTGGAACGACGCTTACTATGGTCATGTCCTACTTCACTATTCAGTTTCATTCTGATTGGCCCAGTGGGGTCTGTGTTACAGGGAGAAACTTAGAGAAGGCCATCTGATCTATATGGTTTATAAGTATGTAAAGTAGTGAAAATCGCATGCACTTTCCTCTAGAGAAGATCTATATTATTATGAAGTTTGAACAAAATTGTTCTATGGGGTCGGAGTTGTGGGGGTAGCGTTCACGTAGTCTTTAGAACTATTAACATTTTCAAATGGCAACATATGGCATGTGATGTCATTAATCGAAAATGAGAAAAACGAAAGAAGAAGCTCTTACATTTTCTAAATATTACTTTCTCTTTTCGCTTCCTCTTTTTACCTTTTCGGTGTCGAGGATAATAAATAACCCTTGGATCTATTTGAAATTTAACATAGCATATGGCAATGGAAAATCAGGGCTTTTGCTACTTTCTTCCTATATCCTCCTTCGGGGATTAATTTCTTATTTAAGGCTATTGCTATTATTAATTTATATAAGGACTAAAATAAATGAAACTTTATTGACAAAAAATTACATTTATTTACTTTAATAGTTTTTTTTAGGAATATAATCGCACATGTACAATATTCATACGAGACAATGATTATTCAAGTTTTGTTGTATTCGAGACGTACTAACTGGATAGATTATAAAAACTTTAGACTGTTTCTTGGAAAATTTTGAAGAAATAAAAATTAATGCTTTTCCGAGATTTCTGTTATTATTTTTCCGGATGCTTCATTAAGCATCTCGTGTAATTCCGTGCCAAAACGAAAGAAGAATTCTTCCGAAGGTTTTATAATTACATTCCAAAATTAAATTTCCTCTTCACGATATTTTATTACAGAATATCGAATTTATTCGGCACGGAATTACACGAGATGCTTAATGAAGCTCGTTCGATGATAGTCGAACACGGGAAATGGGAAAATTTTTTCAAAAAGAGATCGGGTGAACGAATAAAAATCGAACTTATTTTCCGTGTCCACGCATTAAATTCCAACTTTTATCCGTTCAGTCATCTTCTAGGCCCGAGTTCACCCAAATGGCAAGCGGACCAAAACTGGTTACAGCCAGCAAAATAGATTGCATCCTTCCGATTGGTTGATCTCTTGCCCGCGGCTCCGTACTCTCTCCATTGAGGCCCCGACGTCTTCCTCTCTCTCTCTCTCTCTTCCTCTGTGTTTTGAAATTAGCGTTGGAAAACGAGCAGTTACTTTGAATTTGTTTCGACAACCATTGAAATTGCGGTTCGCCTTGGCGCTCGCTCCATCCAACATTGGGAGTTTATTTTTGAAGTTGGTCCGCATTGGTTCTAACGGATCCCCTCCCTTCGTTCCTCCCTTTTGTTCCCCGGGGAGAGTGCGCAGGAACGGCCTCAGGCGCCTCGATCATCGTTTCCAACCAATAACCATTTGCTCCAGTTTAACTGGATTTAATTTGAGCCTTTTGTCTCCATCTGTTACGAACCCTCGTCTCGAAATGGCTCATCCGGACATTCTGGCTGGGGTTGACGAACGGTTGGTCGGTCGAAACTCCCTTCCTGTCCATACTGTTCCCCCCTGCGTCCTTATGCTTGTCCGTCCGTGGCTTTTTATCCCTTTCCGCTATATTTCTTGTCTGGTTTTCTCGAATTTCATTTTGTTTGTTGCTATAGATTTCATTTTGTTTGTTGCTATAGATTTTTTTTATCCTTCAGCGAATTTAAAGCCTAACTTTTAACCTTGTAATTTAATTTCTATAGTTGCTAAAAAATCAAACAAACTTTGTTACGAAGCACCTAGGATTTACTCATCTGAATTCCTGTATACTAAAACTACATTGATCGTAGGCTCTGTTTATAATCTTTTCCGATAGTAAATTGACGGACGTTTCTCATTGTTGCTATGGCTATGATTGTTATAGGCTAAGAAGTAAATTTTGTAACGTAGCAAAAACTTTTATAGAATCAGACAGCGAAAAATATTTGAATAAAGCATATACTGAACCCAAGTAAATACCTTAAAACTGATACATTTCAAAAGGATAAATCCAAGATGATGGCCCAGAATATGGTTTAGATTGATGCTTTATTAAATGCTTCTTAACGGTAACTGAAACTTGTAAAAAGAATAATGTAAATAAATTATATTCTTTATCACAAATTATTGTTCTAATACCATTGGATATGGTTTAAATTAACGGTACAAACAATGTCCTCGACATTATATCTGATATTTTGTGAAATATATAAGGATTTCGTTATTATTCATATGGAAGGAACAATATGACCTAGAAGTTGACGCGCACAAAAACCTATCGAACCAACCAATCAAAATCTAAAACACTTACTAGGAAACCATACGAACTTGTATCTCACAGTTTCACACCAACCTGAAATATGTTAGTCGCCTAAAGCTACTATTGGTGCTTGCAAAATAAGAAATCGCGATATTCAAAATAAACCGCGAAAACGAAAAAAAATTGAGCATATATAGCCTTTGTATGGCTATGGAGTCTTACTACGGCTCAGTGCGCTCACTTTTTTTTCGTTTTTATGGTTCATTTTGATCATTGCGATTTCTTATTTCGCAAACATCAATAGTAGTTTTAGGTGAGTAACAAAGTTCAATTTCGAGTGAAACTGTGAGGCAGATTCATATGGCTCCATAGTAAAATATATCTTAAAATGAGCATTAAGTTCAATATTTAATGTTCATTTTTCCCTCTAAGAGTTAAGTTTAACAAAATTATGCTAAAAATAAGGTTTTCTGTGTAATCATGAAACAAGTTTAAAAAGCATTAACGCACCTTAAATTAATCCGTTTCTTATAGTTTAATTTTGAAATTTCAATTCTTCCATTGCGATTATTTACTTAATTCTGTGACCCTTTTATTTGCTTGTGTCTATCATACAAGCTACTGAAGACGAAGTAATTTGCTGAAAGTTCAAAGGCTTTAGAGTCATAGTTATAATCTGTCTATAGACAGAGAAAAGCTATTGGATGTATTCAATTATCTGGTTGCGCATGTTGCTTTTTACGATAAAGCCCCATGATATTTTATTACAGGAACCCTTTCTTTGGACTGATTAAAAAGTTTACTTGACGTTTCCTAAGGCTTCATAAAGCTACTTAGTGAACTGAGAAAGGGCAATAAGAACAATCTACGGAAAGATCGCCATCGGACGTAACGTCTTTTGGGGAAATGATTTACGAGAGCTTTAAAGACTTTCCTATAGATCGCTTTGAAATTCGTACTTTATGAACAGAAGTTTTTACGAGTGGACGAAGGAAACGGATCGTAAAACTATCGAATCGGAAATGTCGTTGAATCACATGGATTGTTCCTGTTTTTCACGAATCTATTTTTGTGGAGTTCCACACTAATGAGAGCAACCCGATCCGATTCAGCGACCGTCCTAAGAAGAGCTAATAAAAAGAGAATCGTAAGAAATCCCTTTCGGTCAACAGCAATGCCAAACTTAAAATAGAATTTTGTGTCGTTTGGTTATATACATGGAAAAGTAATCAACCGACTTCATCTCTGTTGTGTTTTCTGTCTGCTTCATTTAATCCTTTGTTATTCTTGGACTTGAATCGTTCTAATGTAATTGAGGTGGTGGAAGTGAAAGACTTAACAGCATATATCATCCAATATTTTGACAATACTACAATCTTTTATTTTGCTGAATGCTATGGGTTTTTTTTTTAAAATTGTTTCTCCATCCTATTGCTTTTGTATATATTTCTTCTCTTTCCATAACAAATTTCTTCAACTGTAGTTATTGAAATTTATCTAACACAACAGCTGCACGTCTCCAACGAAATCATTAACCCTTTTTTGAAAAAGCGCCAAAATAATTAATGGCAAGCCCCTAAATTAAACTCCTCTCTTTTATTTACGTTTTTTCCTATTTTTGATAAAAGAAACTGATGAAAATTTTCCAGTTTGAGCTTCTATAATTATGATTCTGTATTCATTATTATTTTTCAAGCATTAAGAATACTCACAAGGCATTCCAAAATAATAAAAAATTGTACCATGAAAAACTCACATCAGAGAATGCTAAGATTTAATCTCAACCGTTAAATTCCGTGATTTGGAATATGGAACCACTAAAACCCTTGAGCTGGCAGTCTTGAGAAGCTCTTGTCTGAGTTCATTGCGCTGAAGTCCATTCAGGGGGTTGGAATTCGATGAATGTCATGGCTCATCCTGATTGACGAAACCCTACAGGAGCCGTTATTAGTCATGATAAGAACACTCGACCCCAGCAAATAAAGGAATTCGATCCTTTTCACACAAATTATCGTCATGGAAAAACCAACCTCGGCACTGTCATCTACTCAAGACATCCTATAGGCTTTGAATGACCTCAGGTTAATGAAATTGCAAAAATTCCATGAGGAGAGTTAGTTATCTAAAGAATATTAGATTCTAAGTGTATATAGACTAGAGGTATATCATTTAACAAAAATGTTTTATAATATAACTGAGACTATCTATTTTTTAAATATTTTTTTTCATTTCATTCTAATGAATTACAATCACATTAGAATATTTTGTATATAGTTGGTAATATTTCAGAAAAATCATGCTTTAGTAATTGAATCATTATCTTAGCATTATCTTATTCAGTATTTATAAACCTTTTGGAAGATGTTCCTGTAGAATCTAAATTAAAACAGGGAGTCGGAACAAATAGAGCAAACATCAATTAAGTAGAGAAAAAGAGAAAAGATTAAAGTAGTTGGAGTACTCGAAATTTTTGATTGAAATTTAATATTTAATTAGAGTTTGCTATTAAATTCAAGTCTTACTTTAAAGTAAAACAAACTTAATTAGATAAGTCTATTATATTTTTAATCTATTATAAAACTCAAACTGGAACTTTGCTACTCTGACTTTAAATTTAAGTAAATAAAAAATAAAATATAAAAAATATTTAATATCTCTTATTTAATATATTATTGGACTCGAGATCAAATGAAACGATGATTTCTTCTTGACTTCTGATTTCATCTTCCCTCTTTAGGGATTGTATTGAAATGAAAAATTTTTGAATACACGAACGAGAAATGGAAAATAAACAATAACAATACATTATGAAATACAGTGGTGATTCACGAATAAATATACATTATGAAATATTTAACTTCTGCAAATACCTTATTTCAGTTTGTTTCATCTTTTCTATTTTTGTAATGCCATAAAGCATTTTCTTCAAGAATAAAATTTCCACGTTCATTTTGCAAATTTCCCATCGTTCCTCTTCATTCAATCTCCTCTATTGGAATCTTGAAACAACAAAATTTGTTTTGGTCGTATATTTTCTTGGATCCATTTTATGAATATCTGTTGCAATCTGACTCGATTGGCAAATCCAATTGGCCTAAGCAACCGAATCCGAGTTGGGGGTAACCATCTCCCCCAAACCCATTCAACCATCTATCCACAGTCTATAGCAATCCCTTCTTCTATCTAACCTCACTTTTTTCATTTTAACCCGCTTCCCTTCTTCGATTTCTCCACTATTCCGCCACACCCCCTTCGCTTTTTCCTTTTCGTGATGAATGTCTTCCTTACGTCAAAACGAAAAGGGAGCGCTCGTCACTGACCCCATCTTCGTTTTCGTGTCCAAGAAACGTCACTTGAGCTGAAATCCACGATAAAATATCGTAGTCCATTGGAATGGAAGATAAACAAGCGAAGAAAATACAAAGAACGACAACGAGAGGCTTTCTTTCATTCATTTTTTAATCCTGGTCCGAATTTTTTCCGCTTCGTTAGAAAAGTGTCGAAAATAGTATTCTCATAACACTTTTTTATTTCTAAGTTTATTTTTATGGGCCAAAATTCTTCCTCTCTCGGTTAAAGATATGATTTCAAAGTATGTGTGACAAAGTAAATTGAGATTACTACGAGGGTCATACAGAATGTCTTGAGCAACAGTTTTTTTTTACAAAATAGAAGTTATTAATACAGAGAAAACATCATCTTAACCTATCAGTTGTAACATCAGTAACATCTATCAGTGACCATGCGCATGAGATACAAAATGATACAAGCAATGCTATTTCGTTTTATGTTGTTCTGTCATTGAATTTCTTGTTAAAAATGAAATCCTCGCTTCTGAAATTCACCACGACTTTAGTCTGCATATGGAGACATGTGCATTGGCGGTAACAGTGTGAAACATTTCAAGGATGCGCAAACGAGGATTTCCTCCACTGAACGCAGCAAGAAAAAGACTGATGCCATCATTAAAAGAAACAGACATGTCACAGTGTTTCGGAAGAAAATCTTGGAATAGGACACAGTGTTTTTGTCAGCTCGAAGGGGTTCAACCGCAAGGGAATTTTCAACTTTGCAGAACGATGAGAAAAATGCATGCAGATTATATTGAAAAGTGAAGAAAAGTTCATAGATAAAGGTGATGTATTTGTCTTTTCTGTATCAATAAAAACCTGATGCTCACGACTTTTAGTATGATCCTCATATATTTTTACTGTAATTATTAAAGCTTATTAAAGTTATTGCAATAAGGTTTCAAACCATCTTTTAAGATGCTTAGGAGCTTTCATTTAATAAGGTACTGCATATCTACATATCAAGTTAAAAAGTAATAGCAATGATAAAAATGTTAACCCAAGAGAAACAAATTTTTTATGTAAATATTCAAAAGAGGGTACCTAAAGAGATGAAGGGAATTTACCAGGGAGAAAATACCTGGTGGATTTAGGAAGGCGATTAGAATTGCCAGAGGGACTCAAAAATTTAAGCACACTTTAAAAGATACTTTCTATGACTTTAAACATAGTAATATCAGGTCGTTGCATATCAAATGTCGGTTGCAGAGGTCATCTTTAATGGCCCTCTAGAAAGGACACCTTCACACGTGCTATTCGAAATAACCCCATTGCAATCCAAACATTGTTACCAACGATTTTGGCAGCTTCTCGAGCCCTCTCCGCTGGAATCCATGGTCACGGAACTCAATAGACTCCCGGAATGCGTTTTCGACGTCTGCTTGGGTTAAGACTGTTTTCCTCCGGAGAAAATTGTTCAGGCTCTGGAAAAGACGGTAGTCGGTAGGGGAGAGGTCCGTAGAGTATGGGGGGGGGGGGAGTGTAGAAGCACATCGTAGTCCAGAGCCTGTAGCGCCTGCACGGTCGTTCGTGCAACGCTTGTTGTCATGGAGCAGAAGGACGCTTTTGCGATGCACAAGTGCAGGTTGTTGCTGACACAGTTTTGTGTGCATACGATGCAGTTCACGACAGTAGGTCGCAGTGGTGATCGTTTCCCCCTGCTGCAGGAAGCTGTAATGCATTGCACTTCCAACCGACGCTCTTTTTGGTTTTCTGTAAATCCATGTGGGACCTATTTGTCCTGCGTTTTCACCTTGCCGATGGTCCTAAGGTGTCTACTGACAGTCGACGCTGATACAGCTTGATCCCCTGCTAGGTCCCGAACAGCTTTTGACTGGTCCTCTTCCACAGATCGCTTCAGATCATTGTCATTCAACACGTTGGGCGGTCTACCGCGTGGCTCATTTGCCAGGTCCGTCACTCCCGCCCGGAATTTTTTGGAACCAACGTTGGACAGTACGTTCGTTTATGGTGCCTACACCGAATACCTTATTGATGTTTCGAGAGGCGTTGCATGCAGTGTGACTCAAACTGAACTCGTAATGCATTATCACACGTAATTCGTACGCTCACAGCAATATGTGGTTCATATGACCCGCTTGTGAGAGTCCTATGATTCTTCCAATACGACCCATTAAAGAGAGTCTTTGGACACACATGTCAGTAAGAGTTGTTTGACCCGATTTGCCGAGTCGCCATTTTCGGGTCAATTGACTCGATTGTACAAGACTTAAGACTCATTAACGTAATGTTCATTACACGCATATATACATATTTACACAAGCTTGCATACTTATTTACACATTTTTACAGCTACTTGCACATTTATATAGCCATATTTACACAATTATATACGTGTATTTATACAATTTACATATGTGTACACAAATTAACCCACATGTATACACAATTTATACGAGTTTACACATATCAAGTATAAACAAATCACACAAGTTTGTATATGTCTATACACATATTTATACACAAATTTACACGTGTTTACGCTTATGTACACATCTATTTACAAAAATGTACGCACATTTATACATATTTACACAAGTTTACACAGTTTATACACAATTTACACATCTTTGCAGCTTATTTACACAAGTGTACACAAAATTTATACATATATTTCCACAAATTTACACAATTTACACATCTGAACAGCTTATTTACACAAGTTTACACACTGGTATACACCTATTCACACGAGTTTACATACGTCTATACACCTATTTACACAAGTTCACACTTTTGTACACATCTGTATAGCATATTTACACAACTTTACACACTTTTATACACACACGCACATAAATTTACACACATGCATTCACCTATTTACACATGTTTACTGATATTTACACAAGTTTACATTTGTATACCGACCTGTATTTGTATTTTATCATCTTTACAGTCAAAATTCGCCAGCAGAAGATAGAACTTCAAGCTTGTAGGCAGAAAAAAGGATTTTAATGATAAATCTGTTGCTAAATTCTAAAATAACGATCCCCGTGTTCATAGAATCGACATCTCTTGAATAATAGACAACAATAGGAAGATAAAATTTTTAAACATCAATTTTTTTTTATAAACTCATTTATTAATTTAACAATACATTCAACTTATAATGTACAGTCAACAACAGGAAATAATCAACACGAGTTTAATACTTAATATTACATTTCATGCTAATGTGTTGTTTTAATAGCTTTTTTAATTATTATTATTTAAATTTAATAATCTTAATAACGTTAACTCTAAATGTAATATTAAATTATTAAAAATAAATTAATATTGAAACGGTAAAACTTAGAGTAAAATTCAAGTGTGGATTATTTCCTGTTGGCGCTGTTAGATGAGTCGGGGGTTCGTAAACACTTGAAGATCGGTCGTACAGCTTATCTACGAAGTACTGTATTCTTATAATCGAGTTAGAGAGCTATAACATAATAGGATGAGTCCTACGATCTGGAAATTGCTGTGAGTGTATGAACTCATGACTATCTTCTCTTGGGTTGCAAACGCTATTAAATATCATCGCAGACATGCAAATTTCAGGCAGCTGGTCTGATTGGTTTATCTTTGGGAATGCACCACTTTGCTATGGGTACTTGCTACTAAACGTGGAAACCGTGCTGAAGTGTGGAACCCACCTCGAAATCCGACATTTGATATGAAACGACCTGATATAATTGAAATTTTAGTTAGGTTAGGTTAGGTTCACATTCCAGGATTATAAACTCCATTAAAGAAGAACTTACTGTGAGAGATCATGAGCATCTATTGTAACTGTAGAAAAAGATGTGGCTAAAAATCATCCCTTGATATCAGTATGAATATATTACTAAAACTTTTATAGTTTTTTCTATTGAGGTGTTTATTTTTGGGACATTCTGTATATAAAAAACCATGGCAGAATATAAATTAATTGCATAGTGTTTCTAAAGATTTGAGTATCAGCTTTAATTTACTTAAGAAATTCGAAGAATATTCAGGAAATTTTTGTTATTATTCTTTGGTCTACTAATCACTTAACATAAATAAGAAAAATTCGAATTGGCAGCTTTCTTAATCATGACTGAGGCTTTCTTTAAAATGCATTTACGAAATATTCTTATGGTATTTGGAGAGAAATTATATTGAGGAGCATTTTTAGATAAGTTTTGAAAGTGGACAACTCACGAAGGTTAACGTATTAAATGTTCCTTTTTCACTTACATATTAAATCGTCGGCTGTCATTTACTGTATATTCATCATATATCTTCGATTTTTTCCATATTCAATTTTTTCTGATATTTTAAATTAAAATATTTGAGATCCAAATTTTGTCATGTTTTGCTTCTAATCTTTATGGCAAATTTGATTTTTTTAATATTTTCTTTTTAATTCTGAACCCGACAATATTTAAAATCTCCTTCTCCCCTAACATAACCGATTTAATTTTCGTTTTCTTTTTTCTCTGAAACTGTCAACGCTTTGAAACATATCGTCTTGAAAAAAAGTACGGGACCACACTTGTGAAAAAAAAATTTAAAAAGTCACCCCACAACCTCCATTTTGAAAACGTAATAAAATAATGAGGGTGAAGCGTGCTTCTTATTCTATGAAGGCAGCGCGAAACAATAAATTCGTTGGAAGGAGAGAGAAAAAGTAGAGGGAGTGAATTGTCGTTTGTGCAACTCTTTAATGGGTGGCCGATGTGAACGATATACGGTGGAGAAGAAGAAGAAGGGTTTGGAGTGGGTCCAAGTTGCTACGAAAAAGTTTCATTAGATTTGCACATTTAAAGCGCTTCTCTTTTGCCTCCCGTCCTTTAAAAAGGTCTCGGCGTCGCCCGCTGTTCAATTGAATTCCCACCAATTCCCTTAATTCATTCCCACCCAACGACATTCGTCGTGTGAAGTCCAATTCAACGGCCTTCTACACTTGGTGAGAGCCGAAGGAGCCTGGTTTTTATGTTTTTAAATATAAAAGTTATTTTGACTTTAAGGGAAATAGGAGCGGAAACGAGTTTATTACCGCTGCCGAGTAAAGTAGGTTGGGTTCGTTCGACGAGTGAAACAATTAAAAAGTTTTAATAAAATGGGAGTTCTGACTTCCAATATTACTCGCTTTTACTCGGTGTAATTTCGGAATGAGAAATGTAGACTAAAAAATTATGCCATGATGGTGGTTTTTAACTATTTTTATAAAATAACGTTAATATATTCAGAACGTGTAATTCTATTCTGTTCTTTGTGAATTAAATTGTGAAAAGTTATTTCAAACTGCATTGTAAGTATTTAGCTTAAGCAAATAGGTTTCTACCGTCTGAGCTCAACCTTTTCCATTACTAAACTATGCTTCTGAATAAGAAATACTGCCAGGATACTTAAGGAATTATAGAATAACTCATGTCCTCTGAGAGAGTTTTATCTTACGCCATGCCTCAGATGTATAAATGAAAATAGGAAAGAAAATTCCACAGCCTGGACTCGAACTCCAGGTAAT
>JAHWFO010055510.1:1033904-1109174 GCA_023313115.1 Rhysida immarginata | reverse complement strand
GGCTTTAACAAAGGATAATCTCAATCCAAAAAGCTAACTTTTTTCAGTCTTACTACTCAGTTTCCAATTTTTTTTATACCAGGGGTTTTGTGTTTCTTTCTTTATTTCTTCTACATCCGTCATTTGTAAGATGCAAAGGAAGTTTGATAGCTGAAGATATATTTTTGATATGATATCATTGAACAAAACACCACTGTGGACCTGTTGTAATTATACAGGGTGTTACAGAAGTAAGGGGGCGCTTTTATATTATAACTATTTAATAATATGATATTTCTTAAGACTTTGATCAGCTATAAAAATGCATTTAGCAAGGGATTCGGTTTTCCAGTTGTTAGGTAACGACGACACCATCTAATTTGGCCGGCCAGGTGGTCGAGAGGGCTAGGGCGTAGGCTTTCTAGTTCTCGAGTCCGCCTGGTCGTGGGTTCGAATCCCGCCGTGGGCATGGATGTTTGTGTTTGTCCTGGGCTGCGTACAGATACAACTTGTGTAAAAGGCGCAAAATGACCTTAGTAGTCGACGCCATAATTTCTAATAAACCAACCTAAACCAACCATCTAATTTGTCTTCGGGCGATTTTTTTATAGAATTCTGTAGAATATTTTTAATTTTTTTCATTGACCTCACGGCGATGTTCGATGTTGTGGATAGGTACCCTCTACAGTTTACTATCTCAGTAAACTTAAATAAGGTCAGGAAACCAGTACGGAGACTGAGATCAGGAGAACGCGCGGACTACTCAATTATTTTTCCTTCGTTTTAATAATTTTTATGGAAAGGTTAAAAACTGTCGCACCTCTAGTTACTTCTATCTATCACAACACTACATGCGCACCCAGCATCTTATTATAGCATCAGCAGTAAACTTTGCAGGCTTACAATTAAAAAATGCTGTATCGTTGAAAATTAGTTTAGTTCAAACAACGTTTCCTTATTCCTGCTATACATTATATAATTTCGAGACTACCCAAGAAAATATCTAATTACTTGAATGATTAGTATTCGCACTTAACTAGCAATAATAAATTCTTTAACAGTTTATGTAAAATATGCTGAATTAGATCAACAGTATGTTTTGAAAGTAAACTCTGTAACATAGCCTTCATATACTAAGAAGTTTCTTCTTTTATCTAGCAAAAGTAAAAATCTGATTCTTTTCCAATTTCTTGACGAATCCATGTTTTAATTACAACTTTCTTTCAAAAGAAAATAAGAAATATTAATTTCATAAATTACTTTTCATTTTTAAAATCAACTCTCCTATGATTTTGGGCAATACATGTTCAAGTAATCGTTTTTGTATGATTGCTCATTGAATTGGATTGGGACGGTGGCGTGCTAATTATATCGCCTGCAGAATTATAATTTCCTTATTGGCCCCTTTTATTTTTACCTAAGTTATTGGAGTTTTTTGTTCACAAGAGTTTTGTGCATAAGCTATCTTGATAGTTTTAAGGAATTTTTAATGAGAATTAAGCTCTTCATAAACCCTTTTAATTTAATTCCGTAAATTAAATTTTTATTGCTTTGTTAGTCGGTGCAGTTCTTTGTGTTTGAATCAGTCAGGCATTTATTTTTACTAAGTTATTAAAAGGTTATAAGTCAGGTTATTAAAGTCAGGTTATTAAAAGGTTTATAAATTTTAAGAGTCCATGTTTATATTTTATCTGGCAATATCGGAGAACTGATGCAGAATGACCTTTGGTTATGTTAATGAACAGCGTGTTTACTTCGCCGCCATCGCTGGACATTTTAACCGAGTTGTGTATTTATATGTGCAAATAACTTTAAATCATTTCCCTAGAGTACATTACATAAATATTTGCATAGTTGTTTGCTGATTTAATGGAAAAATGTGAAAGTCTGGTTAATGTCCGGGGTTTGCTGTAGGGAGAATAATTATTGAGTCCCCAGGACTCCATGTCGGGTCCCCTCTTATTTATTTAGCGTACTCTTTTAAAATAAAACCACGTTCATTACTAATATTTTCTTCTACTCTTTCAATGCGCGTTGAATTATTACTAGTAACCGAAGGTGAATCAGATGAAACTTTTCCTTGACTAAAAAATCCGTCATTATTCTGGGCCTCTTACAAGCCTTGCTGTCAGGAATTTCACTTGCACTCTGCTTTTATGTCAAAAAATCTTGACTATGATGTTGATGATCACATGTTCGGTCTTAGCCCATTAACTATTAAAAATCGTATCAATCATAGGGAATTTTATAATCTAATTTGACCAGACAAGAAATCCGCGATATAAATTTAGCATTTTCCCGGACGCTTAAAATATTCAAAATTGCGTCCAACTGATAAATATTAGCGTAAACGCTAAATTTAGCGTTAACGTCAACCCTGTGTCCCTTTGGAAATTATAATAGAACTCAAAATACTGTTTGGAAATATGTATCTCTTATTTTATTCATTTTTTCTTTAGTAGGCATCATAGAATGTAATAAAGTACGTATCTTAATTAAAAATTGCGTAAGAAATATAAAAGAATTATGAAATATCAGTATTAACTGGTTAAATAATTTTAAATTTTGCATGAAGGCCCGAGGTGTTCTTCGATGAATTCATCGTTTTTCATACAAAGCAGCTATCATTCTTCATGTTTAGATTAGGCTGATCTGAGAAAGCTAGTTTGATGAATCACACGATATATCCTTACAGAAATAATTCAGAGATTTGATCTTCATTTCTCGAATGATGTGTTATTTGTAATTTATTGTATAATACTGTATTAATACAAATATCAGTGTTATTAGTAGCCTGCAATTTAGATTATAAAGAAACAAAACGTATATGTAGTTAAAAATCTGAAGAAAGTAGCAATAAAAAATTTAAAAAATTAACGAGAATAGAGATAATTTTACATAAAAGAACGATATAAAGTTTCTCTGCATTGAATAGTATTCATAATTTCTATTCTATAGGAGATAAAAAAAATTTGCAAAATATTACATATCGGATGAGATTTGAATGAGATCAAAAGGATTCATGTACTAATTAATCTCTAGTATTTCCTTCCATTTTCCATATTAGTTACCTTTCGCCATTCAGTAGAAGAAAATATGAGTTGTATTCTTGCAGCATGTTTCGTTTTTATTGAACGTATAAAAATATTTACTCATCTATCTTGAATGAATGGCCTTTCTAAAGTATTTTCTAGCTTATTTTCACTTTCTATAGAAAAGGCTTTATTATTTTCGTAATGATTTTAAAATGGTCCTGTAACAAACTCATTTTCATCTTGGAAACCAGTATTTCCATCGATTTCTTAATCGTTTCAAGTTTTAACACCGAAATGGTCGAGTAGGACCTTTTAAATTTTATAGTCAGGGATTTACCATAGTATATCACAACTTTAGCTCATGGCTATAAAAAAATTGTACAAATATATTTTTTTAAAAGAAATAAGGCGTTGAATTACTTATATTCAAAGATGGCATTCAGCGCATCTTATTTGACTCTAGTTTTAAGTAAATTAGATTATTTTACTTAATTGAAATAATCAAGGGGTGTATTTAAAAATGATTAGACTATTAATATTTATATTCTAGAAATATTTATACAACATTTCTGCAAATATTTTAGTAAGTTTTTAAAAACTTCTGCAAATTTTATTGAAGATATAATATATAGAAATGTAAAAAAAATGTAAAAAAAATCATCTAAATGTATAAATAAATAAAATGGCGAATGGATATTTGTTTTCAGTTGAAAGATATAAAGAACTCGTTACGTTGATTGACATTATTTGCATTGGAAAAATACTCCGCATTTTTTTTCATTCTTTTTCCATTCAACCTTATTTTAAAATGACAGAAGTTAAAAAAATATTCCAGTCGATGTCACTCATTTTATTGAGAGTGAAAGGCAACTCAGATTTTCCCGTCCTTTCCCTTTCGCTCGTTCTACTATTCCGTTGCTCCACTGAGGAAATTTATGAAATCACATTTTGGAAAGCCATTGGCTGGAAAAAGAACCAGTTTTGTGTTTCGAACCTAGTTCTCTTTTTCTTTTTTTTCTTAAAACCCTTCACGTGGAATTAATCCCACATCACTCAAATTGAAAGAAAATTGGAATTAAAAAATCTTCCACGACTAAATGACTGACATTTTCTCAGAAAACTTCGAGAACAATCAACTTTTCAGGGCAATTTTTTTTTCTTAACTTTTTGATTCAGACATAGAGTTCTTTATGAATTTTATTAGAATTGCGAATCTATGGGATTAGCATTACATATAATTAATGCTGTTCTAAACGTTAACTTTGAAACCCCATTCAACTGATTAACCCTGTCAGAAAATGAAGCTCAACTAGAAAATACTAAAAAAAAAAAATAAATAAATAAATTCTACAAACAATATTTGTCAATAATTTTGCAATTTGAAAATGGGTCTTTTGTGTTCCACCCGTTTGCAGCATGTTTGTGGAATTTTATATCGCAATCATATGCTCAAATGGACCCGTTTGCATGCTGGCAAAATGCAATCGCCACCGGGTGTAAATTCAGTTTCTAACGACTCCCCCTCCCATTCTTCATCCGATAAGCCCTAATTGCGTTTTAAACAAACAGTAGAAAAATATCGAAAACGTGTTGACAATCTCCCTGCGATGGTCTGTGAAGTTTCCATTAAGCAGAAAGGAAACTAGTTATCGAATGGTTTATTTACGCAACCTATCGAATGAGGTTTTGCGTCTGAAAGAGCACAGTTCATGATGCATTGAAATTAACTTTGATCCTATCATATTGATCTTTTGTTGAAAATGGTTATTGAATTGTATACAATAAGTACAAGCTTTATTTTCACATCACCAAAGAGAGTGCAGCAATATCAGCTGTGAATTATTGGGATAAAACTTGAATTGTTAGATAATTTGACGTTGAGTGCCATGAGAGGTGATATCAAAGCAGGGAGGTCATATGCTACTATAGGTCTATAAAAAGATAAAAACGTTTCATTGTAGATTACGAGTATAAATTGGACTGAAGGTAATATTCTGCAGTATTATATAAACCATATTTTGCCGTGATTCTTATTCTCATTCTAAAAAAAAAGACAATCAAAGCGACATTCATTCAATTTAACCCCCTACCGTATTCAGTAACGGTTTCCAAATGCAAGGTTATGAATCTTGACAAAAAAATTGTGAATACCAAATTTTATTTAGTGAAACAGAGGAACACTCAGTTTCTGCCACACACTGCAGAAATGCTCAATGTGTTCATCTCTGATGATAAGCACACATATGTGCGATAATCCATTGTATCTCGCATATGCACAATATCTTTAGAGAGTTAGTTTGCCAGTCTCTCTCTCTCTCTAACGGATATATATACAGGATCTCAACTCTTATCCACCCTTTGCCTGCCTCCTAGCGGCAAACGGCGACTATTAAATGTGAGTGTTTCTTTGGTAAAAAAAAAAAATTGGAGTGCGTCTCTCGGAGTTAGGAAAAACCCTGTATTTATGAGCCACTGGATTCCGTTTGCAGAGTATCTCATAATAATGAAGAGCGTAAGCCCCGTATTCAGAATGAGCGCTCTTGCTCTTGCTCAAACGATTGTTGAGTACAATTTCAAAATATGGAATTCAACAATGGTCTTGAGCAAGAGCAAGAGCTCATTCTGAATACGGGCGCAAGTCCTCTATGCTGCTCGAAGAATTTTCTTGCACTTCCAAGGGAACCATCCGAACCTATATCTCAGTTTCACAGCAAATTGAAATATTTTACTCAACTAAATGTACTATTGATTCTTGCAAAATAAGAAATCGCGCTATTTTGTTTTTTTCAAAAGGAATCGCGAAAACGAAAAAAATTTGTGCATACATAGCCATACAAATATTCCATTGTTACGCCAGTAATACACCCGTTGGCGCTTGACGGAACTTCTTTCCTACACCACTCAACAATATGTACGAATCTACTTTACAAGAAAGCAATGGAACTATTTCCTACGAAGGAGCAGCGGCCGAAAAATCGAATAAGCGTTGGTGAGGGTGTATGTATCGTGGTTCTTTTTAATTTTAAATAAAAAAAACTATTGATGGATATTTACCTCATCTTATAAATTATTTCGAGACGAATAAGTTCACAGCAAAATTAAGGTTTTGTGCTTAAGAACACTGCTGTATCTGCAATTCTTTTATGACCGCCGTTAACGATTTGGCTTCCACCTTTCCACCATGATATTTTTTTTACTTTTCACTTCCGCTACGCCACCGCGCAACGCTATCGCTTCCAGGATATACTTGAGAGCAAACAAAGAGTTCCTTGTACATGTTCGGATGATTCCTTTGTCAGTAAACAAATCTTTTAGAAATTCATCATTCTGATGAACAAATCAAAATCACAAGGATTCATGTCGGGAAAATTACAGGGTAAGTTTTCTAAAACCTCCATTACAAATGTCGATACAATATGTTTTACAGCGAGTTTATACAAAAAATTTTGTATATCCCCCCAGATTCCTGACCCAAATGTGGCGATTATATGAAATAAGAGCTTTCAATTGGTGCTTCTTGCCCATGACGAAAAGCAATGACCTATACAGCGCCAGTCCAGTAATATTATAGGTTTCTCGAAAGCTATGATTACCCTCACTTGCACTTTCACCTCTTGCAATCTAAATCTTCATAGAAATTTTAGAACGTTGTACAGAGAACGTTGGCCATCCAAAGACTCTTGTATCCACTTATGCATATATAATCTGAATGAAGTTATTAACAAACTCTCGATAGTATTATCATTTGATAGATTAGAAGCACGCCAGCTTTAAATTAACCTAAGTAGATAATTAGATTACTTAATTAACCTGTATTAGAAGTGGAAAATGAATTAAACAAGATTTAAAGTGGGAATTATTACTTCGTTATTAGAAGTTACCAAGAAGTTATACAGTTCAATCAGTAACTATCTCTTCAAATATATTAGTGCTATTTTACTTGCATTTTTTGAAATATTTGCAGTAACAAAAGCATGCTTTAAAAGGAGCGTGTTTGACATCAAAAATGTGGAAATGGAAAACGTTGTAAGAAAACTTATTTTCCTTTAATCTTGCATTATTTGGTGACGGCGTTATTCTTATTAGATGGCGTGGCTGATCATGAAATTTCATGCGAGCTATGGAGTGTTGGAGTCGCGTTAAATGGCTTCAGATGAGATGGAGCTTTAACAACTTCCTCGGCTCGGTGTGTGCAAACCTATGGGAGTCAGAAGTAGATTCCCTCCTCCCTTTGGCATTAACCCTCCCTTCGAAATTGGAAGGGGACCGAGGCAAAGAGTGTGGGGAAACTGGGAATAAACGTGATTGAATGTCACTCTGCATTTGCTATGGCAAACGCCGACCAATAAGCCTCGACAGACAAATGCACAACGCAATTTCCATTCAACTCGAATTGTGTTATCGAAAATCAAATTGAATTTTTCTCCCTTTTTTTTCGCGCGGTCGCCTCCACTACTTGCCTGTTTTTTTTTCGTATTGAGTATAAAAAAGGAGGAAAAGAAAAAGAAAAGGAAAGAATCCTCTTTTCGTTTGTTTTCTTATTGGTTGCAGAACAGCGCGTTCAGCATTCTTCTCACTTAGAAAAATTTTTAAATGGTGGAAGCGAAGGGAAAAAAAAACCAAGACGTAATTTTTTTTTCGGGAGGAAAGTTGATTAAAAGACAAACATAAACTCGATTTGAGATTACTTTAGAAAAATTGGATGGAAATTGCCCTCGTCATGTCATTGGCGATATTTCGGTTCATAAATTATTCGTCATGTTTATCCAATTCCGTGCACATTTTATTTTCCAATGATTGTTTAACTTGTTTTCATTATCAACGAGTCGAGTTCAGATTAGTATTGATCGTTAAGAGAGAATTGTTCCAACATTTATTTATCGATAATAGAAAACAAGCTTAGAGTCTCTAGAGAGCTGCGATGGGGAACCTGCGGCAAGCTTGCTGTATTGGAGTCTTGTTTTCATAGAGTTACTGAGTCAAGATGAGATTACCTGCTACTATATACTAAATCATTACAGTGCATTAAAAAATAACTAGGAAGTAAACCCGTCTAAATAACGTAAAAATGGGTATGAAACTAGCATGCCTCAAAAGAGTTGAGTTTTAAATTTAAAAATTTAATTAAAATCGAAAAATTCAGTAAAATTTAGCGCATTGTCCCAACAGAATATAGCGCGAAATAGCCTAAATGAAAGAATCACGTCTTTACAATGAACCCTGTCGTAGATTTAATATCGCCTATGAATTTCTTAACATCATAATCCAGTAGTCTCTAATTGTCTGACGAATTGTATATGGGATTTTTTTTCTTGCTCGTGCTCCTTTCTTTATTCATGACTGTATTTCGGATATGCAGTGCAATATTGGATAGTATCCTTTTTTGAACTGCTTCTTATTTCTTCCCCACTCTTCAGCATTACTTTTTTATATGGTTTCGGCTTTAAACTTTTCAATTAGATTTGAATATGCCTGTTGCCTTGTCCTCAAATGTTTTGTTCACCATATTCCTTCTTTATTTTTCTGTACTTCGGACTCGTTCCTAGGTAGCTATATTTCTTATTTACGAATTCATTTTAAGATTCATACATACAATAATGAAGACAACACGAGTAGGAACCAAGTACAGTTAAGTTGTTTTATTTGTTTGATGTTTTTGCACTTCTTTATTGGTAGAGAATGAACGGAATAAGCGTTATTCGAATCTGCTCGTTATTTCCTTGCTACAGTTATCAAGTACATTCTTCCTGTGTTTAAACTAGGTAATTTTATTTTACACATCATTCTCATTTTCTCCTAATTGATATGCATTTGTGAGTTGTATCAATAGAGAAACTTCCTTTTCGAAAAAAATGAAGAGGTTGATTTGGTTTGCTTTCGTTGGTATTAACGTCCCTTTCAACTACGATGGTCATATCAGGACGGCGTTATAGAGGCTGCAAATTTTGCCACGCAAGGGTTCTTTAACGTGCATCCGCCAAACGACTACACGGGACCAACGGCTTTACTTCCTTTTCGAAGGAAGTGCGTGATCTCAAGATTTCCCACTGAAAAATCCTCCTCGTCCTCGGCCGGGATCAGAGGCGAGCTCGCAGCCACTCAGCCACCGAGGCCAATATAAAGAGGTTGGAGAAAACAAAATCACTGTCTGATATAAATGATATTCCCCAAAATGTTACACGTTCTCTTGGTTTTCGTTCTGTTATGTGTGCATATTTTTGAAAACAAAAGTTTGTATCTGATGCCAACCAACTGCATCTCTCAGGGCATAATAGATGATATAAATTTCCATTACCTATCATCCAAGTCTTTCACCAATTACCAGGCGAATTCAGGCTGTACGGCATGTAACGGTAGTCCTGTATCATAGAAATAAAGGTTTTCATTAATTTGATGACATTTTCATAATTTATTCCAACCCTTGTATCTGCAACATGTGCAAGTCCCAAATCTTCGGTTTGCACTCCTTGGATGATTATTTCTCAGTTCTCTTGCAATTTCCATTCTTTCTACGAATTTTTTTAAAAGTGCAATAAATTTTCAAATGAAAATTGGATTTCTCCGTCTTCTATCTATTGTAGCTCTTATCCATTTACTTAATCATGCCATCAGTCATCTCTGACAATTCGTGCGGATTCCATATAGGCTTTATTATATTAAAATGGTATCTGAAATTAAAGCATTGGCAGGGATTTCTTGATTTCCATAATAATCTTTGAGTAGTTATTCATAACGCCAAAATCTGTAAGCCTTCTATTAAGGACATAAGACATATGGATCTACTTTCATATACAGAATAACGCAATAACACTTTACCTTTCAAAATAGCTTCCACCATTGGCGATGATTTAGAGCTATCTTTGAACAAATTTGTCAAATCTAATTTTCGAAGGACTAACAGAGACTCGACGGCCTTCTGTAGTTTGTCTTCAATTTTCCACTCATTTTCAGACAATACTCACATTCTGTTAATTGTTTCCTCACCACTGTCGCATCACCAAAACATTTCTGGGCATTTTGTGGATCTCGGCAGCAGTATATTCTTTTTAATTAAGAACTTGATGATTTATGTTTCATTATTAACCCAACCTAACGTAGACATGCAGAATTTATGTCCATTATGAAAAAATGGTATATACATTTTAAGTGAAAATAACAGAGAAGTTAATTAGAATCTATATACAAGCGATTTACCGAGTTTTCTTGAAATCATAAAATAAAAGGTCTTTGTTTCTACTAATATTCAGTAATATAATTTTTCATTTAATAATTTATCGTAAAATATTCTTATTCATTATTGAAACACTGCTATGCAGCAAATGATGGTAATGAAGAACTCATTGGATGCTTGAAATGCTTAACCTCAATAACGATCGGCTTTAACAGTCAACTACTGATGACACCATTGGTGATTGTCATTAAATCAAATATCAAAATAATCGGCTTAACAGAGATTTGGAATTGGTAGTTATTACCTGCGTTGAGCCTGATAACGCGTTAACCGCATCCATCTTAAAGTCTACAGAGTGTTTGATAGTAGGATTTGCCTATAGCTTCATTATGTACTCTAGGGATCATTTTCAGTCGAAAATATGATATAAGCCCTACTTCTAGATGATTCTATTGCATTGGTTTACATGTTTTGATTTTGTGAAAAGTTTTTGGTAATGATTAGGTTTTCAGTATGTAAACACAAGAAACTGACTCCAGTTCAGTTATATTAATAGCAAAACGTGTCATCCATTAAGAATTTATTTAAAGGCTTGACTTGCTACTGACTTTGCTAGTTATTGAAAGTTCGCTTTGAGCGTTACATTTTTTTCCGCCATTATTTTTAATGAGAGCGTTTCGGATTCCGAGCCCCAAATTGGAAGGATCCTCCATGATTTTCATTCTGTCTTCATAAGAACTTTTTACACCAGACTAGTTCGTTAGAGATGGAGAAAGAGGAGAAAACTGGCAGCAGAAGAATAGGGGTAAGATGGATGAAGATATATGGAGGAGAGTGCTTGGGTGAAAAATTTTTCCACAAAGTTTCTATCTTCTCGAAGCCAAGAGTAAAAGAGTGGGGAGCCATTGTTTCCCGACGTTAATCCGAGAGTCTTGCGGTAACTGGTAAATAAAATTTGTGCGCGCAAGGTGTGTTTGTGTTGAGAGATAAGGAAAGGAAGAATGAACCCTCTGAAGTTAAAAAAATCTAAGAGCGCTAAAAGAGACCGAATAGATTGAAAAAAGAAAGTAAAGCAAAAGAAAGGAGCCAATTGAATTCCAAGAACCTTAAAATAGACGGAGAGCTTCATTGGATCAATGAAAAGAGGTCTTTAAAATGCAGTGGAGTAATTAAAATGGACTTGGGTTTAATTTTCTTTAAGTAGCTACCATCATTTGAGTAGTAATAAGATGAATATGAATTGTTTATTTAAACTTGGAAATTATAACTGCCCTTTCTATGAAGGATTATGCTAGGATGATTCTTTAGTATACTGAAGATATTCATCAGTATAGCACGTGGAGACATTTTAAAATAAGTAAATGATTCATGCGTAATGAAAAATGAATTCGTTGGTTGAAGAGTCGTTGAATTCAAATCTGAATTCATTATCCAGCTAATAATACCGTCTTGAGAGCACATATAATTTAGGAAGTAATTAAAAATGAGTCTTTTAAACCTCTGGAACGCTTAAAATTCTTCTTAGAAATTGCATCTCGGTGAAGATAATGTTTGTCGAAGGCATCCGAAAATGCTTTCAATTTTTTTTTGATGATGTTCTTAGATTCCTATTATACATACATTGCCGGTTATTGAAGGCAATTTAAATTGAAGTAAGCAATTCTGTATTCATGGTTTGGATAAAATATAATCTTAAGTGAAGGGAAGGAAGAATCTCCAGTATGATTTCGGCGTTGATTGTGTAATCTCCTTAAGGATTTTACAAATTTCAATCCCTTTAATTGAGAATTATGTATTTGCAAGTAATAAATATTACAAACCACGAATTATATTGCCAGTGTTTTAAAGTTTCGTTAAATTTCAACCGGAATCCATAGAGAATATTGCTTAAATGAAGCAGTGGTTCTTTCAATACAAGATAATCGGCCGGTCTGATTATCGAGTTCGCGTAAGCTTTCCAAGCTCTCCAATCTGTCGGTTCGAGGGTTCGAATACGTCGGGGCCATGGATGAGTAAGGAGAGTCATGCGGAATTGTCCTGGGATTATGCTAAAACTCGGACTTGGAGAAAAGAGAGAGAGACAAAATTACCCTGTTCAGAGTTCTTTTATTCTGTTGTTGATAGGAGTCATGTGAAAAAGCACAAAATGACCTAACGTTCATGAGCCTAACGCAAATACTCGAAGCTATTTACAGAGTCGAGTCACATTATTATGACCACCAGCTAATATCCCGAATAACCGTCTTTAGCGGCACGGACAGCAGCTAGACGGCGTGGGAGTGAGTCAGTAAAATTCTGGTAGGTTTCTACTGTTAACTGTTGCCATGCAGAGTGTAAAGTATCCGATAGCTCCTGAAGGGTACGCGGTCTTTGTTCCGTAGGACGCACATGACGACCGAGGTGATGCCAAACATTCTTGATTGGGTTGAGGTCTGGGGGATTGGGGGGCTAGGATAAAACTTGGAACTCTTGGTCGCATGACACGTCGTATTGTCTTGCTGGAACGTGCCATCCCCATCTGGGAAGAAAGTCGCCATATATGGGTCTATACTTTATCTGCAATTATGGATAAATAACCGAATCGGTTGAGAGTGCCTTCCACAGGTATCAATGGGCCCAGATAATGCCATGAGAACACTTCCCACAGCATGACGCTGCCGCCACCAGTCTGGATTCGTCCAACAATGGTTGCAGGATGCTTGTTCTCGGAGGTTTCTCGCCTCACCCGCCAACGGCCGCCACTTCTGTGGAGCAGAAATCGTGGACTCATCGGAGAAGGCAACCTTTTTCCAGTCGGAAGTGGTCCAGTTTCTGTACTGCTGGGCAAATTGAAGCCGTTTTTGGCGATGAACCTTCGTCAGCATGGGTCAGCATACGTAGTAGGGTCCTCTGTACTGTGGTTTTAGAGACATGTCTGGTAGCACCCTCGTTGGTTTGAGCGGTAAGTTGGTCCACTGTAGCTCTTCGGTTGGCCTTCACACACCTTCACAGCCGACGTTCACCATCTTGTCAATGGCACGTGGTGCTCCACAATTCCCGTACCATTTATTCTGAATGATCCCATTTTCCCAGTCATGGTATACTTTAACTACAGCAGGACGAGAACAGTTCAAAAACTGTTCGGTTTCCGAAATACTGCCACCTTTGACCCGAAAGCCGATTATCATCCTCTTTTCCAGATCGGATAAATCACGTTTCTTAATTGCAGCGGGATTAAGACAACACACAACGAGTGATATGTTTTTAACATAGTGGAAACCTACCATATGTAGTCACCTACCAATTCCGAACACGTGACATAGTCCTCGGCTGGGCAACCCCGAAGACAAACGTAGGTCATAATAATGTGACTCGACCCTGTAGTAATCAAGTATAATTCAATTATGTCTAGACATTTAATTAATCAATTGAAATTAATGAAGCCAGTCTTGGCATTTTAGTATTCATGAGTTACAGGTACTTATTCCTGTAAAAATTAACAGTTAATGAAATTTCCAAAATGTTTTCTAATTTCTCAACGTAAAAAATGAGATTTCACAAACTATTGTAAATAGTCCTTCTCATGAACATGCATGTTTTAAATATTGAATTCAAAATCGTGTGTTTTGCCTTTTATGAATTTACTTCGTAAGTGTGATATACATTTAGTAGTCTCATTTTCAGTGTTTCCATCATTTTCTTTCCAGCGGGGATCATCATATTCGAGTCACATCCTCAAAAGCAAACAATAGTTTTCAACTTGTTCGAGGAGTGGTAAAAAAAAAAGAAAGGAGAGGTCCTCATTGATTTCATTTGGTCCCAGCTTCCATTTCCTTTGTGTCCTTAGGAAATCTCTTGTGTTGACTCTTGTGACATATCACTGGCACGAGTATCGTCTGGGGCGAATTAAAAGGCCCGGGCTCGTCTTGCTTTGGTTTCTTCTCCGTCGCTCTTTATCATTTTCTTCTGGCCTTGCCAAGAAACGGTTCGTGTTTTTCTTTCTCTTCATCCAATGTCATTCCAATGTTTGGAGGAGTCGAAGCTGCTTTACTATATGTGGAGATGTCTTCGGAACAGGCTCTACCTCGATGTAATCAATTGTGTCAACAGTGAAATGTTCCGCTCGCGATTGCATAGTCATATCGTTGTGTGTTGTCTTAATCCCGCGAGGTAGATAGCACGGCAATTTATTGCCAAACCTTACAGCATAGCAAGTATTCATGAAAATGGGGTGGATGGAAAGAACTACTTCCTTACCTCAAGCAAAATGCTTTCCAAAGATAACGGAATAAAAGGGTCGACGACGAAAGGCGTTGTGCTAAATTTTCACCTCGAACAAAATGTTACCAAAAAGAAAGCCAAACTATAATGTCAATGAAGCGCTATGCTTTAAATTCTCTGAAATGTTATATTAAAGTTGCTGTTTAATGAGAAAAAATACATAAATGATGATTAAATTTAATTTATAAAAAAATTTATAAAAAACGAGATACCATAAAAAATCTCTGAATTGAGTAATTTGCTGGAACAACGGTTTGAACACGATTTCAACATAAACCAAGCGCAGTGTGAATGAAGGCATTATGAACACAAAACAAAGATACTTAAGCTGATTTCAACATAAATTCTCAAACAAGCTTTTCATATTAGGAAAACGGATCAGTTTGCAATGGTAACATACCATTTTTAAAAATGTCTGCACTACTTGTTCTTAAGAGAAAATGAGTTTTTGATAATAACAGCTCAAATTAATCCAAAGGAACTCATATGTTTATTCAAGATGACTTGATGATGAGTGAACAGGAAGAATCTTTTAGCGGAAAATTTCCTTAGTTAGGGGAGACCGGGGCAGGTTTACATATTTTTATTATTATTTTTGTATTTTAGTAATAAATCTATTTCACTCAATTTTCATATCCATTCATTAGTTACACTTTAAGACTGTGTAAACTTTAAGGTAATCTCTCATTTATTTACTATTTTTCTGCTATCCTGTGAGATGCATTTTAGGCTCAGCTATGGCGCGCATGAATACGGCCCGGTCAGTCACGTTTGCGCGTAATGCAAACAATTGTCAAGTTACAGTGAAAAAGAGTTTAGACCACCAGATGAAGTTATCGTTTACAGGAGTTGCTAGCCTCAATGATCATTATCAGTGCAGTCGTTGAAAGTCAATTTGGGCTTGGAGCAATGTTATTGGTGAAGCTTTTTTATCAAAGCAACTCTGGTGGACGCTATTTCGAGCACACTTTTAGTCTGACGCACGCTGGTATTTCCACAAAAACCAGATACTGTATGGCAACGCAGTGCATTAAGAATTGTTTTAATGGAATTGCTTATTCGTTATTTCTCTTCCCTATGTCCTTGGCAATGTTCATATTACGGTTCCAGTTCGTTTTCCTTTGATCGCTCGTTTTCCACATAAAAACAGTTAAGTAGGGAAAATTTAGTTATAAACACTCTGTACATAGGATCTAGTTTGGTTCAGACTATCCTGCATCTATCTTAAAGTTGCGCAGTATAGTTGCGTCATAGCCGGATAGAAGATAAAAAAAACTGAATACGCAGCGGTACAAACAACGTCAGTAGCGGTTTTAAATACAAAATTTGGAAATGATTAATTTCTAGATCCATCTTGAGTAATTCCTTTTTAATTTGAACTATTTACCACAAAACTTTGAATCAAACAGCATATGGCTGCTATACAGCAGATTTTATCGTTTATAATTGACGTTGAGTTCTCTCCCTTGCCTCAGACTGCTTAGGTTCCTCTAAAGTTTTCCTTTTTCTTATTTTAAAGCTGTCATTCTTTTTTTGCCAAGTTAGGATTTTCCCTCTCAACTCCCATTATTTCGATTTGGTGATCAAGCAAAATCTGTCAGTGATTGGAGGCTAGCAGGGAAGACACGGATTTCCTTTTCTCCAAACTTTCTCCTCCTCCTCCCTTCGACAACCCTCTGTTCCCTATCTGCCCCCTCCCTTAATTCCGTTCCACCCACGCCCAGGAGGGGGTTTCGTTCCAATTGGCTCATCGACGATCTCATCCGACGGTGTCGAGTAATTTATGATTCTGAATAGGATGAGCGGAGGGAGGGAAGTCGGATGATTAGACGGAAGTGCTTCTTCAGGGATCCACGAGTGGATGAAAACACTGAAGAAGGAGGACGGAATGGAGGAGGTGGCGGGAGTGGTGGGGGAAGAAGGAAAGATGAAGAGAAGGGGAATTAAAAAAGGATCGTTAGACGCCTCGTCTGATTAATGGAAAGAAAAAGGAAAGTCTTCCGATCAACATTTCAGATTATTGACGGAATGGAAGCTCTAAGGACTTTGGAGGTCTTTCGTTTTTTAAGACGTCAATGCAGATTGGGCTTGAACCCCTTTTTTATTCCCGTATTTTAATCAAAAGTCTAATTGAATGGTATCATTAATTCCTAATTTGGTTCAATCGATAACCAAAGGAGAACTTAAAAATATGATTATTAACGTAAGAAGGGGGTCAACTAATTAATTTTAATGAAGGGAATTTTATGGATTATATAAAAGAATTTTGTTTCATTTTTATATTCTGTTAAATAATAATTGACGAAAAATAATAAATAGAGTGTGATATGCATTAGCTATTCATTAAAAATCCATGGGATTATGTATTGTCGTAGGCATTATTGTAAATACTTTCAGCTTCCATAATTGCAAATGATTCCTTTTCTCGGGATAGTTTCAAATCAGGGAAAAAGTGTCTAGTGGTTTTAATTTTGTTTAAATTCAGTATTAAATTTAACATTAATATTTGGACCAAATGTTAGCTGACAAATTTTCCAATGGTATGAATTATTTTTACGAAGAAGATTGATGAGTTAGTTATCAAAAATTCAGGGAACATGTAACAGAAAGGGATTGATTTAACTGTCAGATATCCTGCAGATGATGTACCTGTTTAGATAAAGGTTGATATAAGATGAATTCCACGCTGGAAAATGCGCCAAATGATAATCATCTTCAAAGATAGCTAATAAGTCTGAACATTTTTTCATATCCTTTATAAACTTCAACATAAGCCCCTTTCTTTGCTCAGAGGACATGCAAAATTATTCAATTTCTCGCCATGTATTCCTCAGTATGTCTCCTGTTACCAATATTTTTGCATCCGCAATGTGAACATATCGAGGACCGGTATAGAAATTTTTTATCTTTAACATATCCCCACAGGAAAACGTCTAAAGAAGTAATGTCCGGAGAACGTGGAGGTCATGGTTTAGGACCATCTTTTCAAAAGGCGGTGCACCATCTTGGTGGTAATCAATCCTGAACGGATTGCGCTTCCTCTTTCTAAGATGCATTTCGATATGGCCGATGTTGGGGCACACCAAAGCACTTCGTCTTCTCCCCTATCATTAAAAAGACTTTCTTAGATGATGAACATTATACAAAATTGCATGTATATGTCTAAAATAGTTTTTGTTTTATTAAAATTCTTTATCAGGGAGGGAGTTTCTCATCATCACCTTGTACTTCTGTTTCTATAGAAGCAAAGGATTCCTCTTTCTCGGGATACTTACGAATCACGAAACAAGTTGCTTTACTTTTGTATAAATTCAGTATTAAATATATTATTATTTTCTCAATGTCCAGAAATTGATGAATCAGTTATCAAAATTGAGGAAACATGTTAAAGCAATGTTGAGGAAGTGATTGATTTAACTATCAGGTATTCTGCAGATCATGTACCTGTATAGGTAAAGGTTGACCTGAGGTGAAGTCCATAAAGGAAAACCCATTCTCCGAAGTTACACTGTTCTACAAATTTTGAAAAGTTGAATGTTATAGTGCAAAAAATATGATTTCTTCATGTTTTCGGGGTCACTGAACAGAAAAGTGATGCTTAAAGTAGTTTGTTAGCTCTTGTTTTCGAGATAACAGTATTAGTAAATGTCACTTTTCCACATGTATAGCAGAAATTGTCGGGGTTATTTACACACTGTCGGGGCATTTTTCTACTTGTCCATAAGAGCAGAATGTCAGGTGAAATTCTCATGAACGCACATTGAGAAGCACATATCAGCACATCAACCAATGTCGTTCATGTGTACATCTATCAAATTGTGTTTGGACCAAGGCAATAGTGCTGGAGTACAGATTCGCCAAGTGAATCGTGCTTTCAAAAACTGAGAACCTTCGAAAACTTCTTAGCCAAGTACAGACAACCACATAATGTTGGCAATGATAGATTGATTTCATAAGAACTGAACACCCATCCAGAGAACACTGATCACGTGATGAAACTGCGTGAACACGCGAGAACACGCAGAAACAACAGCCGATCACGTAATGGCATTGTGCTGTGAGAATGCTGCCAACAGGCTCAATGTGGGCATCCATTATTTAATGGAAAACTTCGTAATTTGAGATCAGGTCATGGCTGTAGTGCGAAAAATATAGCTGAACTTTAAATTTCAATGTAATTTCGAATTCAGTGGCTCCTAATTAGTCAAAATTAGCTACTCTCATTTCCATAGCATTTTGTGTGTTGAACATGTTATCTTCAAAGAAAGCTAATAAGTCTGTGAAATAATTGTAAGGACTATGAAGAATCTTGATTAGAACATGAACGCCTTCCTTCTTCTTACGTTGATGTGCGTTCAGTTTTGTATCTTCATGATTGAATTTTGAGAGATTAGCCTAAGATTTGTGCCTGGTACGCAATTTATTAAAAAATGAGAACCTTAAAATTTAAAAAAACTCTCTTCTGAGTATCATTGTCTTATCTTAACCAGCCAGTGACTTTCTCTTGGACCTTCCCTGTTGTCCCTCACGAATTACTTCTCTCGTTGCCTAGATCAGTAAGAAAAAGGAATGCCTTAAGCCGAGCGTGGTTAATTAAAATGTAGGATGCCTGAGCCAATTTCTGTAGCGACAGAAACAGTTGTTTCCTGAGAAAAGCCGAGCAGAGAACAAGGCATCTAACTAATGGCTGGAAGAAATCAGCGCCATAATTTTTTTTCAAGGAAAGAGGGGGGGGGGGGAATTTAAGTCTCGAGTAGAGAGTTCGCTAAGGTCCCACCAGAGGTCACGACTCGCTTTTTTATGCCCTTCTTTGACTTTTTTTTCATTTCTTTCCTGGGCTTCCTCCTTGTTTCCTCTCCCTTCGGTCGTCATCCTAATTATGCTAATAACATGCGTGGCACGGGGACCCATTTGTACCGATTTCACAGCCCATTAGTCGTGCGCTGCAATCATGGAAGGCGCGCTCTCTCACACACCGATAAGGTTTCACTGTTTCCGCCGCGTGCGCTTCATAATTAGAGGAAACGCTGAGATGGAATGATCGCCGAACAGATGGGGATCCATCAGTCTTTTCTATGGTACTCTCTCTCTCTCTCCCCGCTTTTTTTTTATTGTTTTCACGACATCTAGACTCGAGAGTCAACAAATGACAAAAGTCCCTTCTAATCTCCTTTCTTGTGCATTTCGACTTTTCACGCTTGGCATTAGCTTGATGTCGTGAGATATAATAATAATAATGGACGCCCAGCAAAGTTGCCATTAATCTGAAGGGCAAAATTTGGAATAATTGAGATAACATGCTAAGATTGGATAGATTAGGTCGAAGTTAAGTCAGGTTTATTTCCAGTCACTCTCACTGTTACTGCCTTTTATAATGAGACTGTTCATCTCTGTTGTTTAATAGCTGAACTGATTGTGAACAGTTTTCTACCATTTTCTCTTAAGCTCAATCATTGTAATACCAATCATTTGTAGAGTTTCTATACTTATTAGCGCATACCTCGAATTTTTACAAAGTTATTTGGGCTTGTAATCAGCTCATTCTTTTATAGAACCACGCTAATCTTCCTTCCTTTCTAGTTATTAAAGTTTAAGTTGCTGATAAACAAGATATCTAAAAATCAATTTATTTTACTTTCTTGCATAGCATCAGGCGTTATTGTCATCTCACGCTTGAGAACCAAATTTTCCTTCAATTTTACATGATTATTTAGCCATTAAATTTTAATTTATGGGTGAAATCATAATGATTACGAGCGTAAAAGAATAGATCCATAAAATTAAGAGTCCTTCCATCCCGTATCCTCAAGAACTGAATTATTGGTTCTTCAGCTTCGAATAAATTATCGATCAAATACTAATTTGCCTCCCAATTCAATTTTTTATCATATGTAATAATTTAACCTCTTCTCCAATAAGGCGCGATTTCGATAGGACTTGAAGAGGAAAATTGAAACCTTCGACCTCTTGAGTTTTACTCGGATGCGACGTCATCCGTTGTTTGGGGAGAGGGAGAGGATTCGTAAACTTCGTCATCAGTTTCTATAGAAAATTGCCATCGACCAATAATATCTGGCCAAGAAAGGAAATTAATTCGGAGACCCGGGGGCTTTCGGAGGCATCGGCCATATCGCTGTTGGCACCTATAGATCCTGGTGAGGCCAAATGGGGTGGCTAAGCTCCGACCCCTTCTGCCTCCACCCTTTCCTATTATCGGAAGAAATCACTATGCCTTCCTGGAACCCCTCTCACCCCTCCTTGCTTTCCGCTCATCTCGAGCTGTTCCACCCTCATCTGGAACAGTCAGCAGTTTTTTTTAACCTCAAGACAGCTTGACTTAACTCAATCGAGAGTAACGCCCATCGATTGATTTCTAATTTTTTTGGGTTTCATTGGAAAACCGAATGAATAGAATTTTGTAATATTTTCCCATTTGTATGATTGGATTATGCAGTGGGTTGGGAATGATATGAGGGTTTCGTTTGTTTTTATTTTCTGCCTATGAGTGATATTTTATTGAGGGGAAAACAGCTCTTTAAATCTCATTGATAGAAATCAAATTTTTACACCTCTCTTAACCGGATTAAGCTCGAAACGCTAATTTTTAAATCGTTTTAAATTAAGCAATTTATCAACAGTCCCGCCTATAATCTGTCAACATTCTCCAATAAAGTTCATATAAAGAAAAATTATGAATGCATTTATCCGATTTGCGCAATTTCTTTTATTGTTCAAGATTTTACGAGGGTAGCCCAGAAAGTAATGCGCCACAATTTTTTTCTTCGTCCCCAACAATGATACGAATGCGAAACTTGAGGTATGCATTCTTTGAAGTTTTCGGAGTGCGCGAGCAAAGTTTCCGTTTCTTCTGACAGATAGCGTACGTGCAACAATGGAACAACAGGGCGTGTGTAAGTGATGTACGTTACAAGCAGCGCGTCGTCATTGAATTTCTCACTGCGGAGCATGAAACGGTTAGAAACATTCACAAACGTTTATGTGCAGTTTATGAAGCATCGACATTCGACAGAAGCACTGTTAGTCGCTGGGCACAGAGGGTGAGGCCATCATAAAGCGGTTCGGCGGAGCTCCAAGATTTGCCGCGGTCGGGGCGGCCATCCTCGGCTGTCACACCTAACAAGATGCAGCGTGCTGATGCGTTCATTCGTCAGGACCGACGCAGAACGACTCGGCAGTTGGCGCTGGAGCTGTCAATCAGCAAAAGAAGTGTGGGTGAAATCATCCGTGCTCTTGATTGCACAAAAACGATTTCACGATGTGTTCCGCGCTTTCTTACGGAGGAACACAAAGCTCTGAGAAAAAACATTTCTTCTGAGTTGCTGCAGCGTTTTGAAGCTAAGGGGGAAGCCTTCTTGTCCCGCATTGTGACAGCTGATGAAACCTGGGTGCACCATTTTGAGCCTAAACAAAACGACAATCGATGGAATGGCGTCATCCGCACTCTCCACAGAAGAAAAAACTCAAAGTAACTGCTTCTGCTAGTAAGGTCATGATCAATGTGTTTTGGGACTGTGATGGTGTCACACTCATTAATGTAATGCCGAAAAGGAGCACCATTAATTCTGAGGCATATGTGAACGCATTAACCAAACTCAAAAGCGCTTCCAGCGACTTGGACGCCATAACAACCCAGCTGATTGTTTGCTTCAACACAATAACGCTCGCCCTCACATAAGTTTGAGGATGTCGGAACACATCACGAAACAGGGTTGGACAGTGTTACCCCATCCACTCTACAGCCCTGATATAGCGCCCTCAGACTTTCACTTGTGTGGACCATTGAAGAATGCCATTCGTGGAAGACATTTTGAGGATGACGAAGAGGTGATTCGCACACTGAAGACATGGCAGCGTGAGCAGAATAAGGACTGGTACCGACAGGGCATACACGCCCTTGTGTCTCGCTGAAGGAAGGCCATAGAATGGGACGGAGATTGTGGAAAAATAGGGAGTGTAGAAGAAACATCATTCTTTCGTGTGTATAAGTTTCATTGTGTTCAATAAATAATTGTTGAAGAAAAAAATTGTGGTGCATTACTTTCTGGGCTACCCTCGGATTATGCATTCAGTCGCCAAAACGACTTCAAAATTTACATACTCATTGTGATGGCAATCCGAAATCATTCGATTCAAAGAGGGGAGAAGAGCATTTTAACAGTAACAAAATAATAATTTGAAGGATGAATGCTAAAGAAACTCCAATTACTTTATATGAGGGAGAATCGTAAGGTAACCGGAATTTATGTTTCATAAATTAATTGCAAACATTCAGAGCTGACCAATCAGTGTTTTGGAAATTTTTTATATTGCTTCATTTTTCAGCATATTTGCCGCACTTGTTTATGCAGCGCTTTCAACGTGTAACTACCGTAGCTTTTCTATACTCATGTCAAAAAATTTCTGATTGCGAAGCTATCTTCGGACGGCCGTTTTCACTTCATGTCGCCTCATTTCATTTTCGCTTCAGGCTTGATTGTCTTGGCTTTGAAAAGGAAAAAAATCACACAGGATAAAGAGCACTTTTTCTAGCCCTGATTTTTCTTATCTCCGGTTATAATTTGTGTTTCAAGACAATGGTTCTTGTTTGGATTCAGGCTGATAATGGGGAATCCAGGAACATCCCCTTATACTTTGGACCTAGAACCAAGTGAAACTACCATATGTTCCGTCCTCGCTAAAGAAGTTTCTTGGAGCTCAGCGCTTACAGAGTGGACATTGCAGGTCATTTGAATATCGAAATCAAGCATTAACGAAAATACCGACGATGAACAATCTCAATCTAATTTAATTCGGTTAAAAGTCCGCGACAAAGTCACTAATTTTTTTCTAGTTTATATAAAGATGGTTAGATTTAAAAATACCAAATTAATAATGTAAGTTTAAAATATAATTACACTACAAAATAAAGTTGGAAATAGATTTTAAACTAAATCAAAGTCTATTGACAAAAAATAACAAACAGGCTGCGACATAAAATTCACCATCTAAAGAAAATAGATTAACCCGATTTACAAATTTTCCAAGCTTAAGTATGAATAATCTGCATAATACTGAATCAGGAATATAATATAAATGAGCGTTCTACTCAAGTCTTCAAACACAAGATGCCTAGAGGAAAACATTTGACAGAATTTGAGAGGTCCGATTTCAGCTCCTAAATCTGAAGATAAATTAAACAGGCGAATTTCACAAATGTTTGAACGCAGTTTATGTGCTGTGAATGTAGCTGTGAAAAAGCGTGAACAAAAAACTTGCAAAAAACCGATGTAGAAGGCTTCGTACAATTCATGGGATTGTGAAATCTTAGTGAACTTTTGTCGCACCCTGTTTGTTATTTTTGACATAAGCTTTGATTTAGTTACAAATCTGTTTAATACTTAATTTTGTAGCGTAATTATACGTTATAAAACTGCATTATTAATTTGATTTTTTAAAACTAACAATTTTAAATAAACTAGAAAAAAATCGGTGATCTTATACTTTTGTCGCGGACTGTAACATGATTTGTTTTATGCTTTTTAAGCTACCGGGGTTTATAAATGATCTATCTACAGGGTGTCTCAAAATTCCTGGTACAAACTTTGGTGATAGAGGGTGCAACCATAAGCATCTTTTCTCTATAGTGTTTTTAGAGATACTCAACCCCTGCAAAGATATGTGGGGCTAAAAGTAGGATGTACCGCCTGCGTACAGAACAGCTCTAAACACCCAATGACGGTAATTTGAACTCCTTAAACTTTGTCACCCCATTACCCCATTACCGAAATTGTACTGAACCACAATTACTGACACTGATAAATAAGGTTTGAATTGTTTTGTATTATGATGAACTCTCCCAAAACATAGGTGTGATCTGTTGCTAATTGATTGTCATCAATGAAGTGTCACTTGATAAAACATAATCGTGGGCTTCGTGAGAACGGCATGTATCCATTTCACCATCAATTTAAGATTAATGCTAGTGCAATGGCATTGGATTTGTAAATAGAATTTAATGCTAATATGATTAAAATTTCAATGAAACTTTCTAACTTGTTGAAAAAAAACCCAGCGTGAAGCTTGTTTCCGTTATTACTCTGATGCGAAGTAAATGAATCGAATCTGATGACGAAGGGGTAATGTTACTTTGTTGCTGTTTGTTTAGTTCTTCATTTTCCAATTTTTGGAGCCTGATTACTTTTCCGGTTATTTGTTTCATTCGAATCATAAACATGTTCTCTCGTAGATTAAGAGCGAAAGGACGATTCAGTTCCGAAGACTCACATCGCAATTTTGTTTTTGTAGATGTTTCTAATCACCTTCATCTCTCCTTTCCGAGTCTAAATCGTGGATGTGGATATGCGGGTGTGTTTTGGGAAAGAAAAAGAGTTAGTACGAGAATATGATAAAATCGTCAAGAAATTTGAAGTAAATAAGCATAAATGGACATATAAATTTAATTCCAAATCCATTCCTTCGGTTGTTTACGTCTTTTCAGATTTTTAATTAGGGAACGACAATTAAAAAAAAAATCAGTGGAAGTGGAGAAAAAAAATCTACACGAAAGTTGTTCCGGAGAATTTTTAAAGGACTGTTTATTAATCCGAAGTTGTTTAGGGAATAATCTATAAAATATATTACAGTCCATAAAATTTGAATTGTCTACGCTCTTGTTTTTTAATTCTTCTCTCGAGCCATTTCGCCGTTAAAGTTGCATGCGATGCACATGGCGTCTCCAGCCTCGCAAACGACAATTTTATCGTTATTATTAATTAGGCGGAACAATCTCTTTAAACATCTAAACGAAACTTTAGAATAAAGACGAACAACTGAAGTCGAACGTGAATAAAAAGCAGCGCTGCTTTCTTAAGCTACCAATTCACAATTTTTTCCAAAAGACACTGTGCATATTTTATTTTATAATTTTAAAAATAATGGATGGTGATATTAAATAAGTTCTAAATATTCTTAAAGCATTAATTTTTGCAATGCTGGTAGATAAGGAAAAAGCTTCTATCTAGTACGGTGGCCTTAAAGAACAGCAACATATTATTCTTAAATATTTTTAAGTATTAATTGGTGTGATATAGAAATATGTAAGAGTAGCCTGATATGGTTTATGCCTTACGTTAAATACTTCTTGAATTTATCATTTATTTTTGAGTGCTTCATGTTACATTAAAGAGGGTTCTGTTACATGTTATCTCTTACTGAGCCCAATATTAGCTGATTTCCAAGAACGGCGATTACTGGAGAAAGTTCCTATTAAAGCTGTATAGGAAGTTATATTAACTTCGATGGAGTTCATAAGATTTTTAAACGATGATTTTCGAAAATTGAAAACAAATTTGTATGCTGAACATTTGTTCTCTTTATCTTGTAACAACAAAAAGCGCATTAATATATTTTAATAAATAATATCAACAAAAGCATAATAAGAAAATAAGAAAATTTTTGATAATGTAATCTGATTAAGGTGTTAAGGATTGATATTAGTGTTGAATCTGGTTAATAAAAAGAGATAGAGCAATAAAATTGAAGGCTGCATATTTTCAATTACGTTAAAAACATCATTACTGAATTTGAAAAATCGGTTCGTTCTGTTGCCAATTTTTATCGAATTTTTTGATTTTGACTTCAGATTAGGATAGAGCATCACAAATAACGGTTATAATAGTCACGCATGTCCAATCTGTTCGGGAACATGCCTAAAATGCCGGTCAAAGTATTAGTAGCTATTCTTTGACCGCCATTTTAGCCATGATCCCGAATGGATTGGACATGTGTGCCTAGTTTAACTTTTACTTAAATTTTGATTCTCTATCCGAATATGAAGTCAAAATTTAAAAAATTCGAAAAAAATTGGAAGCAGAACGACCGATTTACCAAATATATCGTAATGATATTTTAACTGGTTTGTACTTTTAACATCGTTATTGTAATACAGTACCACCTACTCTCACCTGTTTTTTATGTATTTGTTTTATTTTCATATAAACTGATATGTTCTATATAAATAGAATTGGACCGAATCGGAAAAATCATAAGTGTTAATTTTATATTTCTTTGACCATTTTAATTGATAACAGCAACAATATCGTGCGCCAATTCTCCTGAAAGAGTAGGCAGCACTTAAAAAGTTAGACCGGGATAAATTGCAATTTTTCTGGCTAACCTTACGAAACCTAACTTAAAGCGGATTTTCCAAGTAAAAAATTGAATAGAAAGAAAAGTTTAGAAATTCATGACAGTTCCTTCTAATGCATAATATACGGTCAATTGCTTAATAAACCTGTTTTTAAAAAAACAAAAAACAAAAACAAACTAACATCATCTTGAACTGTTGCACTATATAAGTGAACTTACGTTGAAACTAGAGAATTGTGCCTTCACCGAGTGTGACTTTTCTATTCTAAACGACTGGGAAAACGAGTTTTAACGTTACAGCAGGCGTAGTTGGACATATATCAGAAAATGAATGAAACAATAGCAGGATTTTGCTTTTTGTTTCGGAGGGTGTAACTTACACATCCTTCCGATTAAAATTAAAATTTTTGGGTGAAAATTTCATGCAATTTATATCTTAATAGCATCGTTGTTTACGAGGGTCACTTACGAAGTCATGGCATCTGTTATTTGCAGGCAAATGAGTTGTTATACAATATACCAACGAAAACACATAATGTACTTTACTAATAACGTCTATTAGATAGGTTACTCAGGGAAGATATGGTAGAAGAGTGAAAATTTAAAAAAATCACTGTTGAAGATCAGAGAGCACGATCTTCAACAGCTTTTACGAGTTGTGTGTGACATTCCCTCGCGTTTTGACTGCGAAGCACTGCTATTTTTACTTACGCACGTTGTTTTAGCCAATGATATAGAAGCGGAAAAATTCATCTCTACTTTACTGACTTTTATCAAAAAAATTTAATTCTCTTCAATGAAAACTTGGCGCTAAAAAGAAGTAGACAGTTTACACATTTTAAGAAAGAATTTCGTTGTTTTTTTCGTTAATGCAAAAAGTAGTCATTCGACAGGTCCAAAATTGGTTTATAGCTGAATTTTCAATACAGTGTTGACTGTTAGGAATTCGGGCAATGTACCGTTTTAGAAAACACTTAACGCTCCGCACACGCGTAAAACTATTTGGAGCATTTAAAGTTATATTTTGAGAAACAGAGGTAGGATGCGAGTTTAGAAGAAACAAACGGTTTAAAGTACGGTTAATTTGTACTCCTCAAGGATACTTTGAATAGTTTGTCCATTATGAATAAAGAACGCTAAAAGGTTAAAGCAAGCACGCCAGTGGAGGACTCTGGTGAACATTTCATGAACTAAGTAATCATTATAATAGAGTGAAAGGTTGGAAACTGAAGCAATATTTCAACCTTACGAGTTAAATTAAGATGAAAAATGAAAGGAAAAATTCCTCGACCTGGAGTCGAACCAGTGATCAGAAGTATCTAGTATCTCGCGAGGACATCGGTATAGCTAAACTGTCTTTAAGTTTCCTAAAGATTGCTAAGGAGTCAAAGTGGAAGCACTTTGATAAGGTGTAAGATATTCACGTTGGAGCACGTGATCGCAGGTCGAGAATTCCTCCTTCAGAATCATAAGCAAGCTGATGAAAATTTACAATGACAGTTGGCTCTCAGCTGTGATTCAATTTTACAAATTACATAAAGATGAAAAATGAAAGGAAATGTTCCGCAACCTGAATTCGAACTAGTGACCACTGAGTAATTATTTGATGTATTCCAATAATGATTACGGTCTCGAATAGTATTCCATATTCAGTTATTGAATCCTAGCTTTATTTGTAATAAAATATCCTTTTTTCTTTTAAAAATATTACTCTATAAGAATGAGCAAAAATGCGAACTGAAACGTAGTCATCGATTTTCCCCTGTTTTCCTCTTTTGGAGGAAAGTTTAACTGGATTTGTTAAAGACGGCAGAATCGTTTTCTGAAACTTTCCAGAGAAAAAAAACAAAGGGGATAAATAAAATGAAGAGAAGGAATGTTAGACCAGAGAAAGAGAGAGAGAGAGAGAGAGGAGGGTATGAACCATTCAATTCACTTCTTCCTTTTCCTACCTTTTCACTTAAATGGATAAGGAAGAAGTTAAATGGCTCGCAGCTGCAATTTACACAACGAACTACGTCGGAACAAATTCAATTGGAAGAAGTTTCAGTAAATGGATTTTTTTCCTTTACTTCTTGCACCATATTTTTTAACTTTTTTCCTCTTCGTATACCTAATCAAATTGTAGGGATTTAATTATGAAGGGAATGTGCGAGACCTATTGTGACACCTTATTGACGACGCTTAAAACCTCGTCCGTAATAACGATTAGGTTGTTGGAAGGGCTTTAGAAAACGACGACGACAGCGAATTGAAAATTTTCGAACGGAATTCGTGAATGAGTTTCCTTCTCTGCCCATTACGATTGCGGCTCAATTTCATAGTTAATCAACCGGAGCTGATTAGTCTCTTGTCAATTATTAATGGCCTCCTTTTCCCCACATTGTAGTTCCCGTAATCGTTAATTAAAATTGGAAACGTGATAGTTAATTATTTCTCTCTATGTTTTCGTTCGTTTGTAGAACTTGCTTTATTTCTTCTCGTTACTCTCTCAACGACTTTCAATTAGCAGTTCTCGTTTTCAGCTATTACACAGAAGTAAACTTGTTGTAGAGTTCATCTTGGTCTGTAATTAAATTTTCACCATAATTGTCCTAGTTACATAAATCGTTAATGAAGACGCAGCGAAAAGTTGAAGGCGACCTTAATATATGTTGAAAACTTTATAACAATTTCAAAATGGAAAATATTTTCAATATTTAAGAGCAAACAAAAGTAAAAGTTATTTTCCTATAAGTTATGTGATGAAAATTTTATTTGAGCTTCATTTATTTCAATGTAATCTTTCAATGAATCTTTTAGATGTTCAAATGATAAGATTAAATTTTGAAATTCCCAATTTATCAGAAACTGGCAGCAAACGTGGAAATATCGCTTGTTTACTCAACAAAACGACAAAACAAATGTATTCATCAGTATTTAAGATAACAAGAGTTTTAATTGGGGATTAAAAAACCGATTTCAATTTCAACAGCAATGCAGGAAAAGTTTTGTTACTCACAATACAATCTGTCATCTTAAATAAATTAAAATATATAATATTAAAAGGTTTAATAATAAAAATAATTATTCTACAAATAGATTTTCCATTTTTCCTGATTTTTGTGTTTCAACGCGTGTTCCCAGCGATTTAATGGGACTTAGAATAGCCAGTAAGTGTGAAGAAGGAAGGAAATAAACTACTCAAAGAAGAGTGTAAGGTATTCACGTGAGGGTAAGCACGAGGGCCTGAAATTGAATCCCTCGCGTGACCAAGACGGCACGCTCGAAAAGCAGAGAGAAAAAAGGGTTAAATCAATTTGCCACTCGTGCCGTGACCCTTGGGATTGCACCCGATCCGCCCGATTTCCTTAATTTGTCAATAAAAATTCCGTCAGTGGAAGAAAAGGAGATTGCGCATGCGCTTTTTTTTTTCTCAACTTCCCTCTGTAGTAATGTTCTACCTTTTTTTCTCCACCCGCAACAGCCTGCATTTCTTCAACCTCCCTTATATTTTTTTGTTCTTATCATGACGTACTTTTTTTTTCTTTTCCGCCTTTTCTTTCACGATTTACATTGCCTTGTCATTGATATCAGGACACCTTTACTTAGATTAAAAAAAAACTCATTGAGCATCTTGTGTCGAAACTTCTCTTTTGTATGCGGGCCTTCAAACTTCGCAGTAAACTGTCTTCTAGATTTATATAAATATCAGATGATACATTTCTACATTCGACCTTAATAATGCAATCTACGGACGTTTCTCATTTGCACGTATTCGTTGAGTCAGTTGATCTCAAACATGCTTAATCCAGGCCGCGGAATTTTTCTTTCCCTTTTCTAGTCCAACATTTCCATTTATTTCCTCCAACCACTCTGTTACGAATCGAGAGTATGGCACGGAGTTTACTCTTCTGACATAACATGGACCATTCCCGAAATAATGCCATAAATGTCGGAAGCCCATTGTCTAAATTATCCTGGTAGAGCATATATTTTGTGGTTGATGAAACGACGCCAAACCATCAAAAGCAGCTGCATTTCATGATAGGTCGCCTCCACCAAAGTTCATTGCTTGTATTGCATGTGAACAGTTGAACGACTTTGTCTTCCATATACGGAGACTTCTTAATAACTGTATCAGGGTAAGATTAGTCTCAGTAATCTTAAGGATAATTTTATATGGATCGAAACCTTAGTGAAAACTGTTATTTCTTTCTGTCAATGGTTAATTGAAATATGAAAAAAAGTGTTACTTATACTTTCCATTTTCTTTGATAAGCGGCAGACATATGGCATACAAGTAGAAACTATCGGATATATGAGTATTGATATTGGCAAATGATGCTTGAGGCAATTTTCATGACTTATCGGGTCGTTTTTTTCTTGGCATACTGAGTCACTTTTCTTTACATTTGCCTATGAAATTACTTACAAGAGAATTAGGATAATTTTTTTAGAATAACTTCCATGTGTGCACTTGCTCAAATAGCATCTGGTTGTCATTCCATGTTAGAACTCTGTTAAGTCGAGCATTGGCACTTTTGCAAATGTCGATTCGAAGTCGTGAATATGTTTGCATTTGATGTACAGGAACGTGAAGTTTGGTCTACGTAGGACTCGTACCAACTTCTGTGGATTGGAGTATCCTAATATTAATGATTGGGACTAAAATAGTTGTTAATTCTTTTACCTTTCTGTATAAAAACTGAAACCGATCCAATTTAATGAAAAATGCATTTTCATCTGATCTTATCAAATGAAAGTTATAAATTGCATGTCAGAAGGAAAGAGCAAGAGCATCATTCCAATTACATCATGAGGTTATTGAGGCAAGATTTATGAAATTTAGGGTATAAGTATTGTATGTCATGGCAATAAAAATTTGTTGTTTAATTCATTTTATTGGCTAATCTTTTAGAGAATATGGAATTGAATACTTTTAGATTACTTGAAATCATTTTCATTTAACTTAGGTTTAAGTGTCGGAAATGGAAATTAGATTCTGTTTAATGATGAAAAGGTAAAAAGCTGCTTTAGCTTCGATCGCATTTATTGATTGCAATGAAGGCGAATTCGTTTGAATTGTTAATATCAAAGGATAAGCAAATTAATAAGCAGTCATGTGGAAGATTATACGAAAACTCGTTATCATTAAGGATACGACTGTGCTATTTGGATGCTTCTATATCTATAGCTAATAAGGTGTAGATTCAGGCGCAAGCTTTACAAAATTTAGAATTTAAAGAGAATTTTATAGTAATATCCAGTTTCAACATCACGTTAAACATGAAAGGTTTGGTCTTGCATTCTTTCTTAACATAATTATCTATATACACTTGTTCCAAATATATAGGATGCCTTGTTTAATTCTTTAAAAAGTTTTGAAAATTTAAAGTCTAATAAAACCCCAAGAATGTATGTAGTTCAAGAGGAGTCCACTACAATTTTGACTTCAAAGACGGCGGCCCTATTTATTTGCACGAGTGAAACCAGAAACACTTGCTGAAATAAATTATCTAACCGTGCATATGTCAATTTTGTTAAGTAAATCATACACGGAAAAGAAGAATCGGAAATACTAAAGTCTCCTAAACAGTAACATTTTAAGGTTGATGGCATTTCTTTACTTTTCCACTCCAAGTGCGAAGTAATTTATACATAACACTTACACTTCACTCTTAAAACGAAGGGAATAACGTTCCCGTTTTACTTCCTTTTACCCCTTTTTTATCCGAGTCGTTTTGCTCGGAGCAACCACTTCTTTCCAAATACAGAAAAAAGAAGAAAATAAGAGAAAACGAATGAGACACATTGTTTCCTCTCTTTTCACTTCAATATGCAGTAAACTGTAACATGGCTTCTATTAGAGAGTAGGATTGCGTTAATAAATTGATGCAGGGTAGAAATTTAGACCACGGAGTGTGGTTACGCTCCTATAAAAGGCCGCATTCATTTATAAAGGAAGGGAAAACAGGCCGACATTTTAAATTTAAGAACGATTTCGCTTTATATGTGTAATTTCATTTCGGTTCCATTTCCATTCTTCTTCCTCTTTCTTCGCGGGTTTTACTCTTTCTCTTTCCAAAGTAATCTCTCCTCTCCTTATTCCATACGACTATATAAAACCCGATTCTAATAAATTTTCTCTCAGAAACTATTTCGTTTTTTTCTTCCTCTTCCTCCCTCCAGTTCCTTCTTCTCATTCCTTACCTCGTTTTACAAATTCTCGCGAACTCTCCTCTGCTCGGTGCAAAGTTTTCCCTCCGTAACGAGACTCGTATATCATTGCAGTTGGAACCTTTAAATCCTTCCGCTGTGACGTTCATCCACAGGGAGATTCTATTCATATTTTCCTCGTCGGTGAGTCGTCTTGTGGCTTTTTTTTTGGTAATAATTTTATTTGCTTTTGAACGAAACTTCGGTAAAGAGCAGCAGCGTCGTCAGCAGAAGACTCGGCCTCCCTTGATTAAGCACTTCACGTGAAAAGTTCGTTTAACTTGTACGTTAAATAGTTAGTTAAGTAAGGGAGAGGGAAGCGAGGTAATAACCGAGTGATTTAGGAAATACATTTATTCTTCCTAAAAGTTCATATTTTAAGAAATTTTCCTTCTTTATTATTACATTCAGAGCAAAGAATAGAAGAATAACTACGACAAATGCCCAAGTATTGCCTTCTTAAACTACTGGAGCGTTTTATTACTATAGGATTATTGCTTTGAGTCTTTGATTTCCATTTCATAAGAACAGGAAAGAAGAAATAAAAAGAAATTCTAAAAATGTCTCTTACCGTATAACAGAAAAGAATTCTAGTCTTAACTTTATGAAATAAAGGGATACTGTAAATGATTCCTTCGATTTCACGATACCCTATTTTCTAAAGTAATTTACATACGGATATAATTGATGAATGAAGAGAACCAGAGACTCACTAAGTTTCCTCAACCTCTACAAATGTTCTGTGTTCTATTACATGGCATACGCTCGTACGTCCAAGCGGCAGTCGAGTTCGGTCCATAACATTTTGTACATCCCCCTGTTAATGATAATCACAGCGATCCCTGAGTTCTACTGGTGTTGTTGGTAGTAGAGGTATGTAAATACGGTCCGTAGCGTATCCCAAAAGGAAAAATCACACGGCGTTAAATCAGCTGATCTGGGGGGTCAAGCGAGCAGAGTTAAGTCATTCATAGTAACACGCTCAATCCACTACCGATACCACCGCAAAATGTTCTGTTTACATGGTGGTTCTTTTCTGTACTCTCTTCTGAATGCACGCTGCATTAAAATAATAGACGTACATCTCGCATTTTCCAACACACAGACAATTTTTTCCTGCTTTGACACCATTTTGTACAGACCTTGCACTCGTGCTGCCAACTGATGTATAACGATGCAAACTTGGTGAGTTTAGGGTACTTCTCATGTTCCAATTATAAAAGACTGTGTAATACTTTGGAAAATATAGTGTTTTGAAATGGAATGAATCATTTATATAGCCCTTTTTATGATATCATTTGCAGTCAACTGAGTTTTCTTTAGTAATATTAGATTGACATTGTTGTAATCAAGTGCACCTTATTTCAAAAATATTACACTATTATTAAGAAAAGTCTCATTTGAGGAAAGCAATCGTGATACGACCAAAAGTTCATTTAGGTTTTGAAAAATTTTTCTCTATATCTTTTAATTTCAAAAATATCAAATTATATTCCTTCAAGTTTTTATTAACTGGTTTGAAGATAAGATAATTAAATTCTTTTCACTCCAGTAAAAAAATAATGTTAATATGATAAATTATTTTCACAAAGATCAGAAAAGTAAAGGAACTGAATTTGTTGAAGACCTTGCAAGTCAAAATGAAATTTTAAATCAAAATTTTTAGGCACAAAGCCAAAACTGCAACTGATCAAAATAAAAGCAAGATTTATATGTCATCCGAAGATAGATTCTTAATTCTATTATATAATAACATTTTAAGATATTATGTTTTAATTTGTCTTATCACATAAATATTTAACAGCAAAATTGCATGAACGCTTAATTGATTTATATGGAAAGATTCATTTGTACTTACAAGTTTTAAGTGAATCCTAAGCTAACTACAACTTCAAAGGATGCAGAATAGCAATTTTCTTCCTGAATTAAATCTCTAATTTTTTTTGCAGCAACAATTTAATCGTAACGTTCATAGTAAACACGCTTTGCTCTGTAGAAACAATTTATTTGCTGACAGAAAGTGAAAATTTTTTCTTAAGTTTCTATTTACTGGACTAACCTACTAAATTCTTGAATAGAAATCGATTTTCCATTTACTGTTTAAAACAAAGGATTGAAACTTTAATTCGAACTAATTAAGGTTTTGCAAAATATTTTATTTAGGCTATAAATGATATTAACAATTTGACTGCCTAGGGCAATAATCAATTATTACAACTAAATTTACTTTGCTTCGCAAGAATTCTAGTTTGTTTCAATATCTAGCAAATCTTATGAACATTTAATTGATTTGGATTGCTTCATAAGTATTGGCCGAATTTGATGAAAAGAAAAAGACACCAGAAACAAGGAAAAAAATACATTTTATTAAGTGAAATAGCTGCTGAGGGAAGTGGTTCCCAATATGTTGGCAATGAAAAAATGCCACGTTGACAGAACTCGGCAGCACAATGTTCCAAAACTGGTGACACCAATATTGACAGCATATCGATCACTGAACCGTTTGTTCCGCAAGAAAATTTCCAAATGTCGAAACACGTGGAAATCGGTTGGCGCCAAGTCTGGTGAATATGTAGAAAGAGGGAGAATCTCGTAGCAACATTAATTCTTTTGAAGGGTTGCAAAACACCCATGTAGACGAACACTCTCTTGGAAAGTATATTCGGCCTGTACGATTTACCAGTGACGGTTGTTTTATTCGCAATTTCTGATGGCATTCGTTTGTCCTCGTGGCATAAATTCAAAAAAAGAAATCATCAGAGGTTCCAATAAGACCGGAACCAAATAAGAAATTTCTTGAAGTTTTTTGGCCTCATTTTTTATTCTGTTGTGTGACAAGAAAACCAATCACGGGTAGATGAGAAGTTTGTTTGTCTACTGATTTACGAGTAATGTCCATATCATCAGCGCCAAACTTCTCAAATAATATACGGACAGTCCTGTCAGTCATCGTGCAACGCCCCATGCTCCATTGATTAGCAACGGTTTCCCGCACATTCCGTCCAAGCTTATATTTCCTGATAGCGAGCTGCTCCATGACGTTAATGTCTGCACCCGTTATACGTGCAACAACTGAAGAAACATTTGGACCAGTTCTACTTATTTTGTAGCGGGTTGTAGTAGTTCCTGCTGCACTGTTATGCACCGTAGGGTTCATGCAAAGTAGCCCAAGCGAAAGCGGCCAATACTTATGAAACAACCCTCATACGACAGCTCAAGCTCTTTTTTTGATTAATAATTTATTCATAATAACATAACTAAATATACATTCGGTACAGTTCTTAAAATTCTCACCTAATACGGTGATTTTCCATTGTGTGCCTAAAAACTCCCTGGATTCCTTCTAAGCCTTGATTCCATAACCATTCCATCTCTACTTCTTATATTGTAGTGCACAGTTAAACAGTAACAAACAGTTGTGACGATCGTCCTGTGTAATTGTGATGTTCGATTGTCTTGAGTATAGGTGACCACTTCCAAGTCTACCGTTTGCCATTAGGAATGTAAGTCTTTTGAAAGAGCGGGCTAATGAAAGTCTGAAAAGGTGCCTGTTTCTTGAAGCCTGCCACCTGATCTTCTGACGTTCACGTTCAATATCTGTTCCACTTTTCCCTATATTCCGTTTGAGAGCATCTGGAAAATATATATAATACCACCCATTTGCAAGTCTGTAGATGCGAGTATTCCTAATGAATTAGAGGTGAGTGTATATAGGAGAGAGGTGAATATATATGGAAATTAATTTTGGAACATATAGTAAATCAATTAATATGAGTAAACGTTGAAGTGGCTAATTAGTATATTGTATTAATGAATCCTAATGGCCCCTTGGTTTTCAAATCATAATTCATTTGCAGGAATATCAAGTTTCTTCTATTTGAAAAGGCGATTGTAACTAAATTGCTTAAAACTTTCAGTAACAAATGGAAAACGTAATTACTTAAATAGTCACTTTAGAAAGGATAAAGTAGTGCTTATTCACAATTTATCAATAACCTTTCTAGTGAATTTCATGGCCGCATTGACAGCTTCACAAGTATTAAATGTTGTCACAAATTTCTCCACGCTTATGTAAGAACCATTACGCTGAATCTTAATTAAAACTAATTTCCCTTAGAAATTATTCACGCATCAGGCATCCAAGCCCCTCATTCGTTCCATCTCGCAGCTGAGTCCAAATATGTAGTTGTTTGGGAGTACAATTTACAAGGTCCGAATTTATAAAGGTAATAGACAGAAAAGCGTATTTTGGCTTATATTAGAAATCTAAAATGCCTACCACATTTTTTGATAATATCTATAGAAATTCAATCAAGTAGAAAGCCTTAAAGTTTAACTATCAGAAACGGTCTGTTAGTCGCTTTATTCACTTACTGAGATCAGTCAAATGTCACAAAGAACTATATTGTAAAAAAAGAAAAAATCGCACTGATGAAATTAAATGTTCTTTTTTTTTACAAAATATTTTTGCAGAAAATTCCCGTAAATTATCCACTTTATTAAAGTTACATATTTATTTTCTCCTTTTTTCTCTATATTTTGTACGTCTTATCTCTAAATAGACTCATTGAAAGAAGTCAAGTTTTTCTTTAACTCTTTTTAACATGACAACTACTTTGTAAATTGAGTCCCTTTGTTTTTCTTTCGTGAATTGCTAGCCCTCAACAGATAATGGAACCTTGAAAGGCAAACGAATTCTTATTTATTTATCATTAAAAAAAGTTCCAAGCCAAACAAGGTAACTTTTTTTGGTAAAGAACGCAACGGTTGAAATCCTCCTATCGTCATTGCTTGTTGTGGTACTCCGTCTACCATCCCATTATCATTTACCCCAATGTAATAAACATGTTCCGGTCAGGAATGGAATTCTCTACCTAATTTTCTCTATTTCATTTCAAATGTTGTATTTTTCCCTTGCGCTAAGAGTCTTTCTTCCCTGTCTATTTGCATTGTAATTTTCTTTGTGCGATTTTTTTTATTCCTTCGCTCGGTTCCAGCGGAATAAACACTTCTTACTTTTTTCCTTTCTCTCCACCAAAAGTCGATCTTCATAGAAACAGAGGGACAGTGACATGGGGATCGCGACATCTTTCTTTCTTTTTCTTTCTCTTTGATCCCCTTAGAGCCAAAATGTCTGCGGCTATAGAATGTTTCTTCATTTTTTTATATATATCTTCTCTTGCTTCATCTTCTGAGTTACAAAACAGAAGAAGGAGAAAATGACCCCGAAGCTGCTCTGAAATTCAAATGTAATCGCTTGCGACGAGTACCCGGTGAAATTGGACTCAGTGTCAGTCTTGGTCCCTATTTTTTGCGACGATGCGGAACGGTGATCGACCTCTCTGATGGCTTAATTAAGAGAAATTCCGAGGTCGAGATGAAACAGTTTATAGCCTTCCATTAGATTACCTTCTTTTTATCATACCATTAGGCCGCTTCCTTACGGTCTCCTCGTTTAAGGAGGAAAACTTTTCCGTATCAAAACCCCTCCATATACACTTTTTTTAATATATATTAAGACCTAAGCATCGAGATTCTTTTACAACTTAGTCCAGTCCAATTGGAACTTCAAACATCTTGAATATGACTTTATATTGTTTCCTTTTTTTGAAGAGTTGTAGGAATCTTAATGTACTTGGAAATGCGCCTAACTGAACTTCTTAGTTCTTTTTTTTTCTGCTTAACTTTCAATTTTTTTACCAGTAAGCATAAACTCTAACCCATAGGCTTAATTTATTAAAAATTTAAAACAGTAATTTTAGAAGCAGGTTGAATATACATGTAAAGAAAAGAAAAAATTCCGCGATCTGGATTGGAAGCAAGTATCATTATAACTGGCTAGCAGCCTTTAGGGTGCTTGGAGACAGATTAACTCTACCAGTAACCGCGATATCTCAGTTGTATAGGCGATCAGTTAGAGACTCATGGTCTGTACTTCGAATTCAGATCGTGGAATTTTTTTCCTTTCCTCTTTAAACTATATTCAATTTTATAATTTGAAGCTTACTATCAGTGTTTCTATCGTCATTTCCTAGAAGCAGCTGATTATTTATGATTTTTAACAAAATTTCTCTAACATAAAATAATTCTGAAAGGTTTTACAGATCCCCGCCGTCGTCTGAAGTAGCTTATCTATTGCCGACTGTTGTTGTTTGATGAAACCGGAGTTGGTCAGTTTAGAATTGTCATATGGAGGCCCACAGTAACGAAAGGAATGATACGCCCTTTGCAAACTCGTGAAGACAAAACGCTTTCTGCTGGGGAGTCTCCTTTTTCTCGAAATGAGGGAAACAGCAGTTTCGGTGCGTATGCTTAAAGTCTGTCCCAACTGTTTTCGTCATATAAAATTTGTCCTCGTTATAAGAAATAAAAAAATATTCAAACTTCAATATTCTTTTGTGTAAACCCTATATTACACTTTGCCTAATTCAAATCGTTGTGTGATTATCGATCAAAGATGTCATTAATGTCGATCCGCGATATACCAATCGGTCGCGTAAATGAGTTTTGCTGAATAGAATGTACAGTCATGGACAAAAAAAAAACGCTCCCTCACTCTGTGCTGCTATATTTTTAATTGAGCGTTTAAAACAGGATGGTATGATTTTATTGCTTAAAAATGTAGATAATTTTCTGACTGAACTAAACGATATCAGATACCTGGTGGCAAAGTAATAAACGCTCATTTAAAAATATAGCAGCATAGAGCGAGGGAGCGTTTTTTTTTGTCCATGACTGTACATACTTGTATGGCTATAACTTTCAAGATATCTACTTCCACGCGGACAAAGTAGAATGGATCTAATTTTGAAACCGTAGATCGCGAATGGATCTAAACGCCTATTTTCATTATAATTTTGACTTATTTTTTGTTTCAAGGAAACCGTATTACACACGTGAAATAACTTTAATGCCATCAATGTACATTTAATTCTATGGAAATTTCAAAACTTACTAAATTTTTTTCCTATTTAAAAAGGTTTAGTTAGGTGCATTTCTGTGAAAATCATGAATGTTTGGCAAAAAGTGTGCACAAAAATATAAATCCATTCATTTACACAAGCAATACACAATTGGCTCTATTTGCTGGAGTTGTGCCGTGAAGCTAATTTTGGTTTCTCAGGCGGAGCTTTCAAAATCGATGAATAATATTACATCATTACAATGATAAATTAAATGATACATTGGCGAATGTATATATAGTCGTATATTCTTGGCGAGCAAATTTTTTTAGATTATATTGAACGTGAAAACATAAATTTTTTCGAATAGTCTTGTAATACGGCTTTATGAAAGAATGAAGTTTCCCCTATTATCATGGTAAAAAATTAATGTATATATATATATATACAAAGTCCGCTTTAAGAAATGTAGGCACACTCTAATCGATGTCATGTAAAGATTTTCCATAACAGCTAAGTGTAAAACTTCAACCCCAAAATTACTACATGGTTTGCATAAGATGACCCCGTTCAAAGAAGCCACCACACAACCATCATGACTTGAGAGCTTACCTCGATGAGAGTTTGTCGTGACAGTGAATAGCATTAGTAGTTCGCCTCAATCAGAAATGTGTGGGTACTTCTTGAAACCATTTTAAGTGCTTATTATAATTGTATAAGTTAAAGATGTTGCTTACACTTATCTCTAAAAATCTGTATGAATATATAATTACAATTCTTATATAGGGACAAACTCAGTGATGAATATTCAGTTAATTTTGTATAGATGGCAATAAATTTAAAAACAACTATGTGAGTAACACAAATGGATAGGATATACGGAACTCTGATTGACGACGATTTCTCGTAAAGCATAGTTATTGTACATGACTTGAATACGACAAGACACATTCTGTAAATTTTTGTGGGTCGGATGACTGTTTCGTGTGGGGAGAAAATCACATTATTCTGTCGTTTCTGCGGAATAGAAAACTTAAAGCTGTCTTTACGTATGGGAGAATGTCTCTGGAACTTTTTCGGCGCTTCAGCCTAGGCCTTATTTGGAATTTTTATTTTAAATTTCATCTATTGTTTGAAAAGAATATTTCTTCAATTGATTAGAATACACAACATTATGTACTGAAGAACATTTTAGGCCATAATTTCAAATTTATTTATTAATTGAAACATTAACCTCAGAATTCAATTTCCGTTTTTCGTGATTTCCGTTTCCATATTTTCAAATTCTTCAAATTAATTCACCATTACGTTTCTTTACTTTACGTCTGCCTGAAGATGGGTGCAGTGGCACTCGAAATGTTTAGCATGGATTGATAACGAGCGAAGCTTCATACGATGTTATGGAGTTCTCGAAAAAGCAGTTGGGTTCAGAACAATTCTTCTCGTTTCGTCGACTGCCTGTAAGCCTCAGCCTAGGCCTTATTTGGGAACTTTTATTTTAAATTTATAAGTCTTCAAATTTATAAGTGAAAAGAATAAGTCTTCAATTAATCTATACCACCCTCTTCGGCGCCCTCTGGTCGTCAGATATGTAACTATTCTGGTATTAAATTTCTTAATTCTAGGAACCAAAATTCCTAGTTTTTTCTGTGCATTTCTGTGCAGTAATTTAGATACTTTGCAAATTATTGTATTTTCGCATCATATTACGGAGGGCTGATTCAGATAAAATGAGACGACTTTAAACGCCGCATATGACCTTGACGGAATGTGATTTGCATGACTCGTCCACTATTCATAGAGATTAGCTTTGTATACACTTGTTGCTGTTATTTGGGACATTTCGTGCTGAAACATGGCTTCCAAATACACAGTTTTTTGGTAAGGATATATGTTTGGCCTTTCCGACGCTAACTTCAGTCTTTCGTGCATTGTGGAATTATGCAAACGAAATGGCATTGTGGTATCCAAAGCTACTGTGGGTCGAATAATCAAAAAGAACAAATTGCGACCATCTAATGAACGTGGACGAGCAGAGAAGCAGACCAGAAACAAGCCCCAGCCAACACGCCCAGCTCAGGTGGTGCGAAAAATCCGGTCTGAAGTGCTGAAAGAAAATCCCCCCACACAGAGAAGTCTAGCCCAAAGGAAAGGTATTTCACAGGCAACAGTCTCCAGAATAATTCATGACAATCTTGGGCTAGAGCGACGTCATAAAGCGCGCGGTCACAGACTGTCGGCCAGGCATGTGCAGGAACGATTCACCAACGCCAGAAAACTGTATGAAAACCAACTTGCAGGTGACCGATGGAAGTGGGTTGTCTCCTTGGATGAAGCTTGGGTGTACCTCGATGACACCAACAAACCCAGGGCAATTTACTATCGCGATAGAGGGGGCAAGGCCAGGTCCGATTTTGTCCGAAGGTGCAACTAAAAGTTTTCAAAGGGCTTCATGGTGGTTACCGGATATTGCTCACGTGGACTGCTCACGATTCGTCGAGTTCCTGGAAACTGAAAAATTAGTGTAGCTTACTTCCAGAGTAATGTAATGGACCACATATATCGGCAGGATATCCCACGTCTGCACTCTGGTGAGCAATCAAAAGTTTGGCTCCACATGGACAAGGCATCAAGCCACACTGCCAAGTCATCTGTGGCTTACTACAGGAAGATGGAACAGGAGACGGGCATACGAGTTATTCCCTTCTCTCATGTGCCTGTAAAATCTCCTGACGCATCACCGATGGATTTCTGTGGTTTCGGTCTCCTGAAACGACGGCTCGGAAGTCGCCAACCAAGAACCGTTGATGGGCTATGGAAAGTGTGTCTGCAGGTGTGGAACGAACTTCCCATGGAGTCCCTCAAACTCAGCCTACTTCAGTGAAAATTACGGTGCCGGGGGATAGTCCAACAACGCGGTTCTCACATCGAACACAACCGATAGTGGCGCCATGGTATTACACCATCGTAACAGAACTGCAAAGTCGTCTCATTTTATCTGAATCAACCCTCCGTACTTTAGAAACACATATTTTATAAAAAGACTAGGTGATATGCCCGGCGTTGCTCGGTCTGTTTGCTGAAATTTTGATGGTGTTTCCCTGGCGCCATCTCTTGAGTAAATAAACAAACATAAACCAAGATATATTTACCCCTCCCCCCCCCTACTTTGGGGACATGCAAACCTTACCCTGAACCTAACGAATATTTGGTGCTAATAGGAGCTCAATTGGATAAGTGATTCAAAAGTTTTTATGTCATGGTTTTATGAATATGGAAAATGAATTTTGAAGAAATAAAACTATTTTTTGGTGTTGCCTATAATGTGATCGTAAATTTCATTTAACCTAATTAATAAGAAGGACTTTCTTTATAAAGTCCCATATTAAATATCAGGCTTTGCTTTTCATCGGGCTATTTCCTTATCTTGCCACGTATTCTCTTGTAAAATAACCAACAGTATCTGACAGCGAAGACTTATAACATATAGGGAAATGATAGTTGTTGAATTTTTAAGCGGCAAATTGTACAATGTAAAATGTGTTCACGCTGATGTGTTCTCACCTTCCATGAAGTCTTAAGTTTCAATTTTCATTCATATTGTATAGGCTTATTTTGTGTGAAAAAATGTCTACAGTGAGCTAGAAAGGATAATAGAATAAGGAAAAGCTATGAAAAGTTGAAACATATAGAGTTCCATGAAAACCAAACTGTTTTAATAACACACAACAAAAACTTACCATGAAGAATAGGAATTTTAACAATCTGTTCGTAATTATTTTGTAGAAGGAGTGTTAGTTTTTAGTTATGATTTCCTATGAATTTAGCACTAAATTTACGTAAATTTAAAATGATATAGAATAATCTCTTAAGTATTTAAAATTGAGTGATAGTATAATGACCGTTGATTAAAGAATAACTTCAAATTTATTTGAGATGATTTAACCTTTAAACAAATAAATTATTACAAGTTCTGTTTTCCTTAATTTTATCACAAGTAGGCTTTATTTGACATAGTGCAACGTTAAACTCATGCGTCACGCTCTAGTTCCCATCTACTTGGACTGATTTCTCTGTAATTTTTATTTGCTTTGAGAACAAACTTTTCATCTGCATAAATTTTTCGTGTTTCTGTCCATTATTAATCCATTTGTTGATTAAACTCTCACAATGTTACCTCACTCGTGTCAGAACTGGATTGAGAGACTTGAAAGGCTCAACTTTACTTTGACCGCAACGTTATTCACATCGAGTGAATGCGAAATGGAATAAATAAATAAAAATCACTCCATTCCGTCCACTGAAAGTGGACTTTTATCCTAAAGCGATAAACTTGGATGTTATTCGAAGGAGAAGGATCCATTTACGATCCCTAGATATCCAAAACGAGCAGACCTGGGCTTTTCGGGGGTTTAATGGAATAGTCAATAACGGACCAGACCTTACTACTATAATAATTTTTTTAATCAATTTCGCTGTTAGAATTCGAAACTTAATTCTCCTTCTGTGTTAATCAAAATGCATAAACGTTGTTCTTCTCTGCAATGTAACTCTAATCTTATGGTCCTTTTCGTTTATTAAAGGTGAAAACAGGAACTTTCCGTAACGCTTGCCTCTGTTAAAAAAAAGGTGAATTTAGTGGTAGTCCTTCTAGATATTACGTATGCAGCATATTCTGTCGATTTTTTCCTGTCCCTGTTTCTGTGTATATGTTCTGCCTTTGGCAATAAGAGGAGGTAAAAAACGAAAATCGATCTCCCGAAGTGAAGTTTCAGCATTCCGTAGACATGTTTCGTGAATAGATTCGAATAAAATAAAATATTAACGGTAATTTAAAACGCTTTATGCATTCCCCGAATCGTTCTATAGATTTCTTGTACTTAAAGTTTAATGGAAACATGTTTTAGCTAGGTGGTCTGACGTTTGGCTAAAATAATAGGGACACTTGCTGTTTATATATGTATTTATTTATGCTTCAGATATATGAAGGTTTTGAAAGTTTATTTTTATTTTAGTGAATAAAAGTGGTGGATGAATAGACAAATACAAGTTACTTAAAATTTAATTATAATCAAAATTATTGATCAATTATTGAACAATTATTAATAAAAATATAAGAAGGAACTCTCGAATGGGGAATATCTTTCAATGATGAATTTCTATGAAATTTCGAATACGTATTTTGAAAGCTCTGCTTTGATTCTTAAAGACATAATTGAGATTGGAAAAAAACTGATCTTGTAATCATCTGATAAAACTAAAAAAGGGATTCTAATCAGGGTGCGTAAGGTATTTGATGACAGATTTACGTCAAGAAAGAATACAGAGATATAAACCGAAATAATAACTTTATTATCGAAACATATCATGAGCATTCACAAGAAAGCTTTTTGTTATATGGCTATTCAATGAAACCGCCTTCAGCTTCTATAACTGCTTCAATGCGAGATCGAAACCGTCGACATGCGCGAATCAAATGGTCATGGTTCATATTGGTCATTACTCGAACAATGGCAGCTTTCAATTCATCTTGGGTTATCTGGGGGTTTATTGACCTCTCTCTCCACAACGCTCCATACGTAGTAGTCCAACGGATTCAGATCAGGGGAGTTAAGAGACCAAAGGTTAGGGGTTACGTGATCATGGAAGTTGTCGGCCATCCATTCCTGTGTCATGCGAGACTTGTTTGCTGGGACAGAGTCTTGCTGAAACACGTAAGGCCTTCCGTTTTGTATCGTGTCTATCCAAGGATTAACAGTTGTTTCAAGGGTCTCAACGTAGACCGCAGAGTTAACTTTAAGGCCTTGGGGAAGGCATCACATGTGTGGAGGCATCACATGTCCCTCATTGCTGACAACCCCTAAAACCATGACAGTTACAAGAAATTTCGTGTGCATGACTCGTGGCACTTCCGAAGGGTCTGCACATAACCATCTGTCATTTCTTCTGTTCACCTTCTGATCCACAGCAAATCAGCTTCACACGGATTTTTCAGCTTGTTTAAGAGCTTTTTCGATCTGAGTAGGCGGTTTTCCCGTGTATTGTGTGATATAAACTGACCTCTTCGCATAAAATACGAGTGATATCTGATGTTTTCATGGACAACATTTCTGATTGTGTCTTTCGACACTTGGAGATTTTTGGCAAGTGACCTCATGAGTGTTCTGGGATTGTCATCGATGGCCTGCTGCAATTGCTGAATAAATTCAGGTGTTCTGATGATGTCAGTGCGTGAGGCATGCTTTTTACGTTTTGCTACTGGGCCAACATTGCCATCTTCGGTCTCCAACTCCTTCCGCACTTTGTGGACGAATGATCTTGCGACCTTTAGAAATCGTCATATCTCTAAATCGCTGTGCTTTGCCTTTATTGCCACGATTACTGCAAATCTGTTCATGATTTGTGTTATTTGATGGTCCGCCATTTTGCTTTTCGGAAACGGAAAGGACATACAATTTACTATAGTACAGCAGTAGCCAAACGAAGGTGCGTCCTCAAATATCTTATGCACCCTGTGAAAGGGTGCGTAATAACTTTTAAAAAGAATTGTGAAGATTCGTCCTATCCACATGGTCTTCACAATGACGCCAACGGGGAATTAGCTCAAGACCTCCAATAAAGGTAATGCAGAAAATGAAGACTCATAGCAACGACTTGATGATAAGAATTCAACTTATTCAGTGGACTTCTTATTCTTACTCCTTGGGGGTATGTGGCAGTGGAAGCATTGCTTCCTGGCAGATCAGGTTGTTTTTTCCCCTGCACTGTTCGATTGTCGATTGTTGTCGAATAAATTTTCTGTTACTTCTGGAACATCTGATAGTTTTGTCGATCCGATCACACTAATTAATCACCTCCATATTTAAGGAACCTATAAGGGTTGCGCAAATGAAAAGTGGACACGGTCTGGTTATATAAAACTTTTATTTAAAACTTTAAGGTAATCATGTTTGTTCAGGCAATGGTCCCATCGTTAACACAGCAGGTCATTTCCCTTGGCGTAGAAGGATTGTGGCTATTTTTTTGAAAAAGTCTTTCACTGCATCCTTTAAGTTTTCGTCCGAAGTGAAACGTTTCCTTCGCAATGTCTTATTGAACGGCCCAAACATGTGGTACAAGATATGTCCCAAATATGGTGACAAATATGAGCTGTAAGCTGGATGTTCCGAGACTTCCGACCGGAATTTCTGTAACATCGTGATGGTTTCACGGGAGACGTGGTGGCGCATATTTCGCGCAGAAGGATCATCTAGGCGTGTATTTTGGATCGATTTCCGAAGTTTGCACTGTGCAGAATTGATGGTTAATTTCTTTGGCACAAAACTAATCAGCAGTGGTCCACGAACTACTCCTCGCTGTTCCGCTCTGGACGCATCCATTTTTACACCTCCTTTTTCTAACGAACAGGTGAAGTCTCAATTTATGCACTCCGGTATATGTCTGGAATCTACTAGCACACCCCTTCATTAGAGCGCTGTCGTCGCTGCTGTACTTATGACGTTATGGGACGCGTCCATTTTCATTTGGGCAACCCTGATGGTAGAGTGAGATTTTTTTCCTTATTCCTAGGGATGCTGCAAAAAATTTAGGAAAATATATAAGCATACATTTCTGAATTTGCAAGTCTAACTCGAACTCTGTAGTCCTAAAGACACGTCATGAGAATCGCTCCTCCTGCAATAGATCATGAGGTTATGACGTCGGCTAATTGCTCAGCCAATCAGAGGCTGTCGTAACCTCACTTTATCTCAAAGTTTATTTATCGTTCATATTTCTTGTTTAAGTGCGCTTTGTTCAACACGTGCCTAAGCAACATGTCAAACAAGATATACAGGGTGTAAATTTTAAGTTGACAAAGCAGAATAACTTGAAAAATAAGCTTCACACGAAAAAATGCGTAGAATCCAAAGTTGATTATTTTCGAGGGGGCATCTGCTGGTGCTAAAATTAGCCCACCCCCCCCCCGGCCCCTGGGGGTGGGGCGGGGGGCAACTTTAAAATTTCAAATGGGAACCCCTATTTTTATTGCAGATTCAGGTCCTACATAAAAAACTACGTACATTTTGTCTGAAACATTTTTTTTATTTTTGGTAGATGGCGCTGTAATTCAAGAAAATCCATTTTCTCATTTTTGCGTGGAAATAACTAATTTATTATTCATTTCGATTCCTACATTGTTTTAACTACAATGTAATTTGAAGACATTTCGTCAACAAACAAATAACGTAAACATTGGCATTTTTTTCAGAATGTTTACATTTTAAATTCTGATCTTTAGAAGAAAAGATTGTAATTTTTCAACTGTTTTTGTGAGTGTACAACGCCGTATTGCTTTTGAATTTACATTTATGGAGAAAGTGGGAGAAATTTTGATAATGCAGTCGCGCTTTATGCTCAGCGTTTTCCTGGCCAAACGCGATCACGGTCTTCTTTTGTTCGAGTTATTAAACAATTTACTGCGGAAGGTAGTGTGAACCAGAAAAAAAGAACCCGTGCAGCTACTGTTTGTGGAGAAAACAATCAAGTGTCAGTCCTAGCTGCTGTGGCTCATAATCCACATGCGAGCACAAGAGAAATATCAAGGCAATCAGGAATTTCACATATGAGTGTTTGGAAAATGCTGAAGCTCCACAAATTTCATCCATATCATGTATCTATGCATCAGGAACTACATGGCAATGACCACCAAAACCGTCTAACGTTTTGTCACTGGGCACTTCAGCAGATGCAAACAAACCAACATTTTTTTGCACGAGTTCTTTTCTCCGATGAGTCAACATTCACAAACCACGGGGAAGTTAATCGACATAACATGCATTACTGGAGTGAACAGAACCCACACTGGATTCGAGAAGTCAACCATCAGCGACCTTGGTCAATTAATGTTTGGTGTGGGATAATTGGCGATAAACTTATCGGTCCATATTTTATAGACGGTAATTTGAATGGCAACAAATATCGTAACCTACTTGAAAATGAACTACCAGATCTACTTGAAGACCTGAGTATTGAACTTCGACAACACATGTGGTTTCAACATGATGGTTGTCCAGCGCATTATTCATTAGTAGCGCGCGAAGTACTACATCGACTTTACCATGGTCGCTGGATCGGCAGGGAAGGTCCTGTGAATTGGCCAGCCAGATCGCCTGACCTTACATCGCCAGATTTTTTCTTATGGGGTTACCTCAAAGATATCGTTTATAAGGAAACGCCAACCACTCGCGAAAACATGATTCAAAGAATAAGAGATGCTTGCGCTGCAATTACACCAGACATGTTATCAAGATGTGTTCAGGAATTTACAAAACGAGTCAATAAATGCATCGAAGTTGGAGGTCATCAATTTGAACATTTAATTTCATAAAACGGCGAGATGCAAGGGATTTAAGGACAACAAGCAGGCCGAAAGTGAGAGGCGAGGGGACTCACTGGAAATACAAGCACCCCGAAATTCATTTACTTGCAAGTATTTGCAAATAAGAAAAAATAAAACGAAAACAATCGGTCCTTTTAAGGACCACCAAATCTTAAACGGGAATAACTTCATCTTTACACAGTCTTTTACTTTTTTACTCTGTTAGTTAATGAGTTCACTCGTTAGTACGTAGGATGTTCGGTTAGTTAGTTAGCTAATCAGTTGATTTGTTTGATAATTATAAAGTTGTGTGGCCTCATGACCACGAAACAAAACAAAATTATCCTAATCCGCGGCAAAAAATAATAAAATAATAACTTTGCGGCAAAATTTACGAAGTAAATAAGTATTTTTTATTTCTCCGTAACCATTTCCACGCAAAAATGAGAAAATGGATTTTCTTGAATTACAGCGCCATCTACCAAAAATAAAAAAAAATGTTTCAGACAAAATGTACGTAGTTTTTTATGTAGGACCTGAATCTGCAATAAAAATAGGGGTTCCCATTTGAAATTTTAAAGTTGCCCCCCGCCCCACCCCCAGGGGCCGGGGGGGGGTGGGCTAATTTTAGCACCAGCAGATGCCCCCTCGAAAATAATCAACTTTGGATTATACGCATTTTTTCGTGTGAAGCTTATTTTTGGAGTTATTCTGCTTTGTCAACTTAAAATTTACACCCTGTATTACGATTCTTCTCAGGAAAATTAGTTTCGCATTAATCGCAAAAAGGCCCTTTTAAGGGTCACCAATTTAACAGTAATTCATTTACCAGCAACCTCTGTATGAGGCTAAATTTTACTCAAGCTGGTTTCCATTGTAACAAAGTGGATTGGCAGTTCTTATGATTCGCTGGTAGAAGTATAAAAAACTATTTTGTTAAAGCATAGCATGGAGTGTTTCTAACATTTTGAAGCAGAAATGTAATCTGCTGGTTTCCTTTAATACTCATAAACTTGTTACTTTAGTAGACAAAAATAGCAGATCCTGTTTTTGTTGTTTTTAATCCCTGCCTCGTCTCTTTACGAAGCAACAAAAAGCATTTCTGTACAGATGGCTTTGTCTAGTGTCACTTGGGCCTGTCATAAAAACTAGGAATTCAGAGATTGGCTACAATCTGGAGGCAGGGTTAGCAGAGGTGGCTATAAAATAAATAAATGAATAAAATACGTTACCTGGACTGTGTTTCGGAGGCACTTTACGAGCGGTAGAGCAGAGGGAAATGGAGTCACATGTAACAACCGATCGATTATTGGCTAGAGTTGATATAGCATAATGATGGTAATGCAGAGGTGTAACTAACGATTGTAAATACCTTACAAAGGAAAAGGACCAAATGTAATATTAAACCAATTAGGTTGGTAATGATAGTAAAATATAATGCTGCTTCAGTCATTTGAATTTCATTTCGAAAGTGGGTAAATTGTCGCATCCCTGATAAGACACGTTTCTCTATTGACATGCTTAATGCTTCAGATTAAATTTCTTCGCCATCGAGTGTTTAAAGCCAATAGTTACTAAAATATACATTATCTTTTGCATCATATTCCATGGCTATTTAATTTAATATTCATGGTGATTCACAAGCCCACGAATTTTGATTTCGCTATTTTGTTGTCTGAACATAGTGAGTGCATACTTATAGATACTATTTAGTATAATATTACTAAAGATTCTGGAAATCTGCCATTTTGTTGCAGACACAAGTTAATTTGATGAGATTTTATTGTACAGTCTTACCAGTTGTTCGATGTAGACGAAATCGTTGCCTAAGATCATTTATTGTTGTTTTCCCTGGAATAGAATCATCTAGAAATATCTTTTGAAATAATTGGGAGGCAGCATTCTTAAGATTTTCTCCGTAGGTTATCTTCAAGAATTGGAACCATGTGCTTTTGCGTAAGATTTTTGCTTTTGTTGACCGCCAGAGCGCGCTCATCAAGCTCAGATGTACGTGCTAAAAGCAAGTCATTCAGGAATTATTTCTTTTTTTAAAATAAACAAGTAAGAAACTAAAGATCGAGGGGTTAAATTACATTCTATATAATCCATCATTCCCAATATTCACTTGTTCTCTATCATATATTTTACTGGTGTTACGGCCAGGTGGAGAGAGCTGGATGTAGGCTATCCAGCTCTGTAATCTGTCGACCTTTTTGGAATAAGCTTGACAGTAAAAGAGTTGACAATGTCAAACCTCTAGTATAACAATCATATAACATTGGACAACAATGAAATTGCTTATTAATTAACACTGAATGAATTTAATGTGCTGAACAGGAATATCACATTGAAAAAAGTTGATTGGCTCTCGTTGAAGAGTTATTGAAGTATTGTCCATTGTATGGATGATAATGGAGAGGATTAACAACAGCAAATATGGCTGGCAGAACTATGCTGATGATGTGTTTGCGGCAGGGATATACTAGGTGACCACAAAAGTTCTCGCCGTTTTTTGTTGCCATAAAAGGAAGTGCTATACTATATACAAATGAGTGTAGAGTGTGGTCCAAAATCTGTCAGGGGGGAGCAGCTAGATTAGTCTGATTAAATGCAGGGCTGTTGGGCAATCACATCAATCACATCTCGTACAGAAGTGAAGACAAATGGAGGTATCGAAGGAGATGGTTAGGTGTTGCTTGCTTTATGGCTTTAAGGTGGGCTTGTCAGCAGCAGCATCAAGTCGCCGTATGTGTCTTGCGTTTGGGGATGATGTTGTGAATGAACGCACCGCAAGACAATGGTTTCAAAAATTCAGGTCGGGAGAATTTGCCATTTCTGATGAACCCCGTAGTCTAGTGTCAGGGGAATAGACGCCAAATGTTTCACTACGAGCTGCTATCAACTGACCAAACCATCACTGGGGACAAGTACTCCCAGCAGTTGGAGCATGTGCAATAGGCGCCAGGGGAATCGCAAAGGGGCTTGCAGTAGAAGGAGCCAGCATTGGTGAATCGCAAAGGGGTACTCTTCCTTCATGACAATGACTGACCACATGTGGCGCGGGTGGCTAGGGAAACCTTAGAGCGGCTTGGCTGGGAAACTTCGTGTCATCCACCTTACTCACCAGATCTTGCTCCAACGGATAATCACCTTCTCCATTCTCTGGACAACTATCTTCGTGGAAAATCCTACACCAATGCTACAGACCTGCGAAAGGTACTCACGGACGTCTTTGAGTCCAAGACCGGCAAGTTTTACAGCCAGGGGATTGATCAACTGGATACATGTTGGTAGAAGGTGCTAGATGTCAATGGGGATTACTTTGGGGTCTAGCGATACGCTACTTTTTGTGTACATCATTTTATTTTCCGGAATAAAAAATGGCAAGAACTTTTGTGGTTACCTAGTACAAAGTGCTGTTGTTTTCTTTGTCTGTGGGACAGCAGAGCAATCGATTAGCACTACATCAATAAAGACTGGCTTCCGAGAGCATCTTTTATCCTTGAGAAACGAATATACAGCACCCACCATTGGAAGAACACACCAAATCACATTCCTCTTTTACACATCAAGAGGATGTGTAAAAGCCATTCAAGTACCTGCATTCAAGTATACTTAATTAAAAAACTGTAACCAATTTAGCTTTTTCTTAGTCATATTCGTGTTCAGCACATTGAATTTATTAAGAAATGACTATTTTCATCTCGGAAGCAAGAACCTTTTGAAATTTTGGTCCAGTGTAATTTCCACTTAAATAATCTGGATGGCTTTGTGCAAATCAAAAAAATTTAAACATGGGCAATACCGTTAATGCTGAAGTTTAAAATGAAATTTTTCCATTTACTTTGTATTCCGTTGGTGGTTTTCATCGACTTTCTCCTTCAGATGGGGAACACTGTCCGTGGATTCCTCTGTGCTGTAGGCAAAGCAATTACAATGGCCATTAGGCTCTAGTAAAACGTAAACTGTTAGGAGAAACATTCTCCAATAGGACAATAAGAAATTCACGTGATCAGTTTTATTAAGCTTAATTCCAATTAACAACAATTAACGGACTATGGTGCCCAGTAAGTGCCCATAAAATTTACTGTGTAAAGTGATGGCATTTTGCCTTAAAGGATTTCAGTTTGAAGTTGAAAATATTTGAATATAAGTTTCTATAGCTGTTTGAGATGACATAATTTCTTATAGAAAATAATATTCAAAAAATCATACATTAAAATTCGAGAGAAACAATATCGAGTAAAAAAATTACAAAATGCAAAATACTAAAACTACTCTAGTTACAAATTATGTCCTGAAGCTTGAAAATTTTCTTTTTTACATACATTTTAATATTGTATAAATATAGGTATTTTATAAGAATTTCATTTTAATATAAATAGCTCCTTTTGGATGTTATTTGTAAAGTTTTTTTTATAGAGAATAAAACGAAAGGAAAGTTTTGAGGAAAGTGATTTGCAGTTTATAGAATTTTAATAAAAATGTTACCATGAGCAGAATGTTGATTGTAGTCGTAGATATTCATCTTCTTTAGCTGCCTTTTCCAAGCCGATTCTTGCAAGCAATTATATTGGACTTGGTTTGTCGAAATGATTGAATCCTTGAAAGGAACTTTTATTCATTTGTGGAGGATGTTTGCTTGAGCCATTCTTTAGTGACTGGCAACATCGATTGCCTTGTTTTTTCCTCCCTTTCAAAGCCATTCATCGCACACAGAAATGGATAAAACAGATAAAAAGGGGGAAAAGTACGCGGAGCGAATGTTTGCTAGGAGATGAAAAAAAGGAAATGAGAACGAGCGATCATTTTTCTTTTGATCGGCTACCGATTCAAAGTCGAATGTCTAAAGTTTCTTCATTTGAATTGATTTTTCCCTTTCTTCTCCTTCTTTTACTTCTTCTTCTCAGTTTCGTTTTATTTTCTTTCAGATAATAACCGATTCTCGTTTGGTCAGTTATTACCCACAATTCTTGGGTCTTCGACAGGTTCATGCCTTTCACTTTCCTCCTCTTTCCGTACATGACGTGACACAAGCCTTAGAACCGTTGATTTCCGAGCGCCATGGCGACCTTTTTACAACGCTTTCATTAAGGATAAACGGCATTTGTAATCGCATCGGTCGAAGAAGCGAGGCTTCGTGAAAGTTCTCTCTTTTCCATCCTTCTTCCTCCACCCCCCCCTCCCCACTACCATACCACCCATCAACCAATCCTTCCGGTATCAGGAGACTGGTTAAGGGGAAACGTGAACCTTCCCGTCCCCAGGAACGTGACCCCGCTTAAAAAGACTTTCCAAGCCCAACTTTTCAACTGTCAGCACTTTCCATTGAAAGAGAGACGAACCCGCTATTCCTCTTTGCGAGACTTTTTTTATGCTCTGCCCACCCCCTGGTCCCTGTACGGTGATGACAAAACGTCCGCGGTTCGTTTCCGAGGCTGATTGAACCCCCTTTTCGTCGCAGTCGCCATTTGCTTCGGTCACGTGGTCTGGGTTTTGTGGTCAGCAACTGTCGCCGCCATTTCCGAGTTGGCTCGAGCCACTTCCGGGTCCAAATAAATGACTTCGGAGCCTCGACCGGCCGAAAAGACCCCTTAATTTCTCTTTACTCCTTTACGGAAACACATAAAAGCGATGAGATGGAGTCGTAACAAAGGATTAGAGCGACGCCGGTGCCTCCGTTCCATCAAACATTAAAGGGGGCGAACGCCTCGAATCGAATAACCATCGATGATGGCCCTCTCGGAAGGGAAAATAAGGAAGAAGGCGGTTTACCCCTACCCAGTACACTCTTAAAAAAAAAAAAAAAAAAAAACAGACCACAAAACAAACACGACACCAGCATCTAACGTCGTAAATAGCATTTCTCGAAATTTCTGTGATTTTTTTCTGAAAAAAATAATAAATAACAAAAATAAACTTTATCTATAAGCTGACATTTGCAAAAAGATTTTTGTACAAGATAAAAGCTCCAAAAATATTTAATAAATAGTATGGGACTATCTTTAAAATTCTGAATGAGTATCATTTAATGGCTGGAAATATAAATAATGCTATTTGGTAAAAGTTTATAGAACAATATAAAGCTTTAAACCTGCAAAGACAATCAAATAAACCTAGAGTTTTAGTAAAATCTTTATATACCAAATCTTGTATAACTTTAGCACTAGTACTAAAATATGAGAAAACATATATCAGTAATTTTCATACACTCTTCAAGTACTCCTCTTTAAAATACTATGCCACTGCTCCCGTTTCCAGTTTTGCTAAAAATGCCTTACCTCTCTCCACCCCTACTGACATCCTAGGAGTGTCCATAAATTAAGAGATTTGTTGAATGAGACCCTGCCGCACATCCGACAACACCAAACTTGGTAACTCCATTCTGTAGGTCCTGTAAACGCTATTCCATCATTAAATACACATTAAATACATAGGTGGCAGTACTAGTGGCACAACACATTTACCTCACTGACCTTGCGTCACAGTAGGCAAGTTTATTTTAAATTTCATTGCCAATTGACCATTCGGTAATTGCTGCTAATGGCTCATCGTGCCAATTTAGAGAGTGAAATGAGAGGACAAATAATTTGACGATCGGAAACAATCCAGTCCCAGGTTATAGTGTCTCGGGCAATGAAGTGTTAATTAGCGTCATTTCAAGACTGTGGATACGGTTCAGACCACGATGGAAACACCCGCAGGCACTTTAGACAGGGTAGTTCAAGGGTCACCACGCCTAGATGAGACCGCCCTTAGTAATAGGCGAAGCACAGCTAGGAACATTGACAGAGAGCTGTCAGCGGCCGCTGGGGTTGATGTTTCCAGGCAAACGGTATACAGAAGACTCCATGCGGTTGTCCTGTATACTCGGCCACCGATGAGGTACATCCCTTTAACCCAGTACACCGCAGGTAAAGATTTGCTTGGTGCTCCGAACATGCAGCATGGACACAAGAACAGCGGAGTCAGGTCATATTCTCGGATGTGAGTCCCGATACAGTCTGGATGCTGATTCTCGTCTGGATAGAGCGTGGGACACAGGCCAACCCCGCTATTATCATTGAACATGACCGTTATGGCGGTAGCGGTATGATGGTGTGGGCGCGCACCATGGTGGAATCCCGTACACCGCTACAATCTACGACAGGGGCCATAACTAGTTTACCGGGATAACCTGTTGCAACAACATGTACGTCTCTTCAGGGGTATTATAGGTCCATATTTCGTTTACATGGAGGAATATGCCCGTCCGCATTTGGACATTTGGACGCTTGGGACGCTCCTGGAAGACGTGTTGCGGCACGAATACCACCTCTGCGAACACTGCAGCGCTGGGAAGATCATTGGTCCAGGAATGAGATGCCATCCCCCAACCATTGTTGGATACCCTGGTTTTGAACATGCCAACACGTTGTGGTGAGTGTGTTTCTGTGCGGCGAAGGGGGGGGGGGGGGGTTGTTCCAAGTTTTTGTGTCAAGGGTGTCATGCACTATCTATTTTCTTCCGTCCTCAACGATGTTGCCACCATTTGAGTTTATTGATGTAATTGTGTATACCAAGAGAACGACCTTACCAAGTTTGGTGTTGATCGGATCTGCAAAAGGGTTCCATTCTGCAATCCTTCAATTTATGAACACCCCGAAATGCTGAGTACTCAATTTTGTTACACGAAATGCTGAGTACTCTAACATTAAAAGTTTTTCTCTAGATACTGAAGTATATTTGTCTATACAAGTTCATTATATAAAATACTTCGAAGTTGAGAGTTATAGATTTAAAGATAAACAGAATAAACAAAAATAACAAAAATATCTTAGTCCAACAAGTGATCTTGGTATGAAAAATTAACTTGTCTTGAAATTCATAATCGTTTATTTAAACTTCAGTCCTGAATATCATACTAGAGAATTCATTGTTTAATCTTATAATCCTAAGCTAAGATTTTTATATATGTGTAAAGATGCACTGTAAATTTCACACAAAAAGAAAAAAATTATTTTAAAGAAAATCAACAATGTCAGAGATGATGTCATGAAATGTTTATACGATTTTATGTGTCATATACAACTTCTGTGGCCACCCCATCGACTTCTTCCGGCACTTCCCCCTTCGTTTTAAATTGAAATATAAATAATACTTCTTGTTCTTCATTTCAGGGCCAAAATGTCGGGAGTATCATTGCTTTTGTGGCTTTAATAATATATGCACTGAGAAACTGTATTATTGAAACTACTTAGGCCTCGGATTTTTTTGAATTATAACAGCATTTCTTCGTTCCACTTACTATCCGCAAAGGTCTCGGGGTATTTTATGATTGCAAAACTTACTCATTCAGTTGGAATTAATATGACTTGCCAAGGGAATGGGGTTTGCCAAATCTGGGAGCGAAGCAAAATCTCATGGGCCTCTTCTCTACTGGCTAAAAAAAGATAGAAAAGACAAGTTATGAACACACATACATAAGCATAGAAATACTGTCTAGTTATTTACTTCCGCGAGGCGGAGCGAAATAACGAGAAAAATTTTTTTTTGCATACTTAATGAAACTTCAACGTCGTTCGTCATAGCGGGCGAAGAGAAACAAGTAAATAAAATGTTCGTATTTTTTGGTTTGCAAAATAATAAGAAGGAAAATCGATGGCGTGATTGTCTTTGAGAAGTCGAAGGACTCTGCTTCCATTGGACCGAGGCTGTCACGGAAGAATTTTTTTCCCAGGGTGAAATTATGAAATCAAGCATTTCTTTCGGAATCGGAAGTAAACAGTCGGTTCCCTGTCGTGATTTGGCCGCGGCACATAAAGGCAAAATGTATATGAAAGACATAATCTTCGTGGCTCCGCCGTCTGTAGCCTGCAGGAGCTAACCATGGTACAGTAGTTAGATGTAAACAGAGCATATCCCGCCGGGAGTAAATAGTAATTTCTTGATTCTACAAAATGAAGAAATCCAAACGTATAAGGGACAGAAACACCAAGAGTTGCATTAGATGAACACTGGGGTTTATTTTGCTGGCTTCTAGTAGATAATTAAAAATAGCAATTGAATGTTATAGAAGTCTGCAAAATGGAATGCTTAATCTGTTGATTGTCGGTACATATAATTTATAAGGTTGAAATAACTTTTCACCTGTTAGCATAATGTATATATCAGAATTAAAGAGAACTATGGATATTGAACACGGAACTCTCGTGTAATTTTATTCAAAAGGGACATTGTAATCATCCCCAGTTCTTCACAATAGCTTTATATTATTTAGATCAACAAATAACAGTATTATCAGATAAGCGTGAAGACTATCTTATTCGTCTCTTGCAAGTTCGATCGAAGCTCCACCTAGAGGGAATGAGAGTAAACTATCTATGGCCACGTTGTTCTTCTCTTCTATGGGCGCTCGCAAATTTATCTCAATTTGAACGACTTTATTTTGTGTATAAATATGCTGAATTGACTCAAATATGCCCGATATGTCATATTATAGACGCCCAGAAGGAACAAAATACTATTCATTTCCATCTGAAAACAGGTTTCGTCAGCAAAGACAGCTATGGACACAGCGATTAAAAGAAAGAAGTATTTCGAGTGTTGTGAAATTAAATTTAACACACTGAAAACCATATTTAATATGAACAAGCATTTTCTTTTTATTCAACTCCCAATCCCATGTTACAAATAGTTTGAGAAATTTTACGCATTATCGCGCGCGTGCAGCTTGCAAGAGGAGAATAGGAAAAAACGATACTCTATCTTGTCCTTAACATAAGCGTGGCAGAAAATTCAGTGAATGGTATAGAACTGTTAATGGGTAAGGATCATTCTTTATTCCTCGGCACATTTTGAAAGTTTGCAGGTCCATAACGAAACAAAGGATAATGGCCTCCGAGATGTCAAATGCAAAAGAAATTAACCAAGCTTTATTTTATGAAGCTGTCACTTCGCATGAGCTCAGCAGTTGTATTGGTGATATGATGAAATGGAAAGAATTAAAGATTGTCCTTCTCGTACCCCAAAGAAAATAGCAATATATAATCAGATGTGGTGTCCCTGGTGACCAGCGGATTTAGACCTGAACACTGTCGACTGCGCGCCCTATCCAACGACATGGCAAATTGTCGTTAAGATCTCTACAGACCAATTTGTGGTAATGTGGCAATAAAGTGTACTAACGGAATCGTTTTCGCGTATTTGAGGCAACATAACGCCTTCTTATAATGTGAGACTATAATTTCAGTTGCGCCCTCTAGCCAGGAAAGTTATGACTATAAGAAATAGTAAAAACTATTAAAAAGAATTGGTTAATTTGTCTTTCATTTCGGAGGTACCGAGTTGTGATTTTTTGAAATGTATCAAAGAATTATGAATAACCCTCTATGTGATAAGTTACAAGGCATAGTTCATGCCCACTGTACAATTTAATTCTAGATATTGTGCCAATACCCCGAAATAATGCCTAATAACTCGAAGCCCTCACTTGATCATTTACAGAGAGATTCTTTTTTAAAAGATAACACAGGCCAACGATGAAAAAACATCTTAAATGAATTTGCCATATTCTTGTGGTTTTTACTGTGCTGAATCCAAATCTGTTTTTGCTTTTAGGTTTTTTCTATCATGTCACGTTTCCAAGTTATGACTGCAATGCTAAAGTAATGAGTTTGAAGAGAAGCGGCTGAAATGTTAAAGTATCCATATTTTTGGGCACAAGGAAACTTATCAGGCTCCAAACTCTTAATAATTTAAAAGTGTTTAATTGAAAACAAGAATTCTGGCAAACCTTATTCGAAGGCGATAGGCCCAATAATATAAAACGTTAATGGAAGCACTGGATAAATTACTTCAATGTTTCTCTTTAGAGGTAAAGTCAAGCATTCAGTTTCAAAGTTTAAATTAAAAATTAAGAATAGTGTGATTATTCTTCAACCTCTGTCAATCTTTACTTTCTTTGGAGGTTCAAATTTTTACTTTCTCTATATTATATAAAAATTTATTCACTATAAAGAAACTTGATTCTCTCGATTGTTCTTAGGATGTGCTCATGATTGACCAACTTTAAGTAGTTGGCTGCAACGAAAGGAATTGGTTTAAAGCGGTCACTTCAATGCATGGCCGGTAGTTTTGGTCGTATCGTTTTCCACCATTAAAGATAAACCAGCCTAATTGTTTCACAGGACATGTTAAATGTTTCGAAAGTTTTCGAGCGTTGATCTTCGGGCGTTCTTCAAAAGACAATAAACCGCACTGGAAAAGGAACTCGACAATATTTACTGGCCGAAAAGAGGCCGGAGCCACGTCGCCGCAACACTGGGCCGCTGGTGAATATTAATCCTTGGCGATGTCGTCATTTCCGCTTTATGAACCCGAGTAATGACGGTGCAAAGTTTGCACTCGGTTGACCTCTCGACAGAGAAAGTGCGATCGCCGCAGGAAAAATAGAGATGAGAATGGACTTGGAAGAAGGAAGAAGCCGAAGGAATGGGCGCACGAGATGCCTTATGAATAAACAACCCCTCTCACCCCCCCCCCCATCACGAGCCACGTGATCACACGCCCGATGAATTACTGCTGCTCAGTTCTCCCATGCTCCACCCCTATTGCCTTCCACTTCCAATAACGGATCGAGGAAGCATTTCAGAAAATCTCGTTTTCAGCACAAAATTGCAAGCAACCTCTGGGATTGTCACTTGAACAAAGTTCGTATATTTCGGGAACATTAAACGTCAGCGTTAAGCTTTGAGATCATACGGTTTTGGCAGCCCCGCCATGTAAACATAAATCGAAATATATTGTCACATTAAGCATGCTAAGGAAAGCGCTGCTAAAAGTGGTAGTAAGTTTCTGTTGAGTTAAATTTATTTTTATAGCCTGTATAAAGATTTGTAAGGGTTGTAAAGTAATGAAATTTTATGTTGAATTTATTTTAAATCTTGAGTCTGTCGCGCCCTTTCTTCTGAAAACATGGTACATTTGAATGTCAAATAATCCCGAATAGAAATGCAGATTAATCACGCTGTTACTTTTATTAAATAAAAGAGAACCCGATCGACAATCTTTACAAGTTCTTGTCAGAAATTTGATAATTATCCCCAAAAGTGTCAAAATCTAGAAAAAAATGACATAGACAATATACAAAGTTAAAAGATTACACTAGTCAACACACTTTTTGTGACAAAGACCACAGATAATGTTCTTTTTTATCTGCTTTTAGAATCTGCTTTTAGATTTTTTCTATCACGTCAAGTTTCCAAGTTATGCACATAAGTACTAATGCACATCGAGACTTCTACTGTCCAGTTCCCACGAAAATGCCCCTGCGTTGTTGAAAGTGCTCACTGCGCGCGCTGCATTCGTGGACGAGTCCACAGCACTGATAGAGATTATACAGCAAACGTTTTCAAAACAAAACAACGAATAATATTAATATATGTTAATTATATAGTAAATTACTTTTGAAATAAATACAAAGACGATTTGGAATCTCTTTCCGTACCCATTAAAAGGGCTTTTTTGTTTGAAGATTCTACAACTCTTCCACTCCACTTAAATCCCTATCAGTGCTGTGGACTCATCCACGACTGCAGCGCGCGCAGTGAGCACTTTCAATAACGCAGGGGCATTTTCGTGGGAACTGGACAGTATGTTATAATAATGGGTGTGAAGAGAAGCGGCTACAATGTTAAAGTATCCATATTTTGGGGCCACAAGGAAATCTACCAGGCCCCAAACACTGAATGATTTAAAAATGTTTCATTGTAAAACAAGAAAGCTGTGCGTGCTAGAGAAATTTAAAAATTATATTCGTAATCAGCAGAAAAAATACTACCAAAAATCACCCACTTTCATTTTGTCACAAGAAAAATCTTAAATTTTGTTGGCCAGTGTTATTAGACTTGTTAAAAACAAGTAACATTCTCCTTTGTGCCTTTTTTACTGATTACATGGGAAGTTCAATTAGAACTGAGATCGATTTTTTTTGCATTGCCGTAGATTAGTTTTAATCTAACTAAGCCTCATTTTCCCAGTATTTAACTCTCTAGTTGAATATTCTTCTTAAAACGTGTTTCCAGTATCTATTCCCGTCTTCGTATACTGCATCTTTTATCTTCTGAAAGGAACAGTCTTGAACGCCTATATCCGATTTCCTCCAAAATTAGTATATATTAGTAGACAATGAATTGTACCTACAAACAAACTTCGTATATGTCTGTTTCGGGAACATTAAACATCAGCAGATACAATTTTGATTGTCAAGAGAACATTAGACGTCAAGGCTCCATTGAACTTTCAAAAATGAATTTCCCCTCAGTTCGGACTTCAGACGAAGAAAAGTGCATAAGCAAGATGTTAGATGATAGGTAGGGAAGATAAATTAGGATGTTTTCTGAACCAGTATTCGACACAAGCATGCATGCATTTTTATGATGAATGCGCCAAAGCTGATGTGCTTCTGTAACATCTTCAACATCGTGCAGCAACATTAATTACAACTGCAAACAGCGGTGCCCACCTTCCTTAACTATTCCAAAACTATTTTGAATTCCTACTCGGATGAATACATGAATAGTGAAACTATGTTTTTATGTTATGTTGTTTGTATGTTCAAAACTAATCTCAATCTTTATTGAACAAGCTACGAAATAATAATTTTTTTAGAAATTTGCTGAATATTTTACAGGCCTCAAAACGTATACGAACTATCTTTAATCATCGTTGCATCTTGTTTTTGGTATGCACACAAGCTACCAATAATACAGATCAGAATGTAGAAGACGTTCTTCATATTTTTGAGGAGATTTCAGCACCCAACTAACTCTTAATTGAAAATTTTCTTTCCTCTTTCCATATGATGTCGCTTTCTACATTAACGATTAGGTCATCGACTTTTACGAAGTTCATTCTTTCTTGAATAGTCTAATTTTTTAAAAGCAAATTTTCTCTTTCTAGAGAGGGAAAACGGAGTGGAAAGAGAGTAAAAGGGAAGATCAAATAAGATAGAACGAGAGGGGTATGGAAAGAAGGACGGGGAGGTGGTGGATGGAACTCTATCATTGTCTCCTGGACGCTGTTGGCATAAGAATTTTAGGAAGGCATTTGTGACTGAAGGATTGCAGTCTCCTTTCGGAGCTGTGTCTCACCCTTTGAATACAAATGGCATCAGCAGCGCCCGAAGCCCTACTGAGAATCGAACCTTCTACACCAGCACCCTCTCTCCAACCTCCATTTGCATTGGATTGCTGTGTAGGACTGCGAAGGGTAGTACTTTCACTTTGTCGATGGTCACACGTAAAGTTGGAGGTAGCATCGAAGGGGAAAAAATCATTGATTTAAAAGTGATATAACAAACAAATGCTATACAAGATAACCATGATTGGAATATAACATAGTAAAAATAAACTTTGCCTTTTATTTACGTATATTGTGTTCTTCGTAATGAGTTTATGAAATTTTCATAAATTTTTCGCTCACAAGTTTTTTATAAAATAGCATGGGCCACCAAAAGTTCTTCCGAGTTAAAGACAATTTGCGAGGTTAATACAGCATGGCTGAGACGTTTCTCGCCCGTTATAACGAAAGATTGGACAGTGACAATATCCGGTTCTAACGGTGTATATGACATCGGACCTCGCTATACAATAGTTCATGTATTCAAATAATTATAAAATGTGCAATCTTATGTTATCAATTGTGCTGGCCACGGAATCATCAGGACACTTTGCAAAGCATACCTGCTGATGATCAGTGTATGTAGTCGAGTGTTGTCTCAGCATTTGGCATGCATTTCGTCATACCCGGTAGCTCTAATTTAAAGGTGCAGGATGATGATTCGGTTCGCAAAAGTCTCCTTGTCGGCAAGCCTGCCTCCAGTCTTATCTACTTATCTACTAGCTCCAGTCTCTTAGATGCTTATCTACTAGCAAAATTTATATGTATTTTTAGGCTATTTATTCTGATTTCAATATCTCATTTTGTTATCAATCAATGGCTTACGATGAGCGTAAATTGTTGCGATTGGGCCACAAGAAATAAGACTTTTAGAAAAACACGAAGAACACACAAACTTGCTGTTTGGTCAAAGTTGTGAGAATTGAAATGTAGTATTGGTTTTAATTTCTCCGACTTTTACAACAAGCACGCTTTCTTTATATTAACACTTAAATCAGAAGTCACATTTTCATTGAAGAGAAATCGCATCAATTGTTTAAACTCGATCATTTCGTATGAATAATTTCTGTTATTAAAGCTGATTTTTTTCTATTAAGTAATTTGATATGTTCTTTAAACCTAACATTCTCTATGATATTTATTAGCATCATAAGGGCATTTCATTATCGGAATTTTTCTTCTCAAAATATTTTATTAGCCTCCCTCTGGTATTGAGCTGGGCGAATGAAGTGTTATCGCCTCTTCGGCAAATGATTCTCATGTTTGCTGATCGATGAAATAATAAATTGGTTGAGCTTTGTTTGCTTTTAATTTCTGTAACCTGTTCGGTTAGTAATTTATAAAGCGCATCCAGCAGTAGCTTTTCATATGCTTTTATCTAATTTTTATCAGGATACAGAATTTATGTTAATATTGTAACTAATTTTTTCGCTACATTACATGAATAATTTTAAGATAGAAGACAATATTGTAAGACAATATTGTTTATATTCATATTATTATAGATCATTTTTCATTAATTAAGCATGAATATTTTAGGGATTTTAGAAAAGACCATTATTTTTAGTTTTATGGTATATATGGATATCTCAAAAGTTAAATTGTAAACCTTCTGTTGAATATTTTTCATCTGAACAGACTTCTTAACTTTCCCCTCCATCTTTTGAGGATTTTCCCTAAAGAGGATTTTTTTTGCCACTGCTCTTCATATTTATCGCCTCCCTCGCCTATTCATTTATTCATTGTGCAGGAAACATATTTACATTCAGGGTTTGTGAGACTGTATATTTGATTTTTTTTCCTCTTCCTCCCCCTGCTTTTTCTTTTTCCTGTGTGTTTTTCATAAGCCATCGTCAGATGAAAATAGAGCAATATAAATTCCACTGATTCTTCGAAACTTCGGTCTTGTTAACAAAACAAGACGAGGAAGAAATCGAATCGATGTAAAGGAACAATTGAGGGAGGATGTAGAGAAAGAAGGTGAACATTTTCTTTTCCTAAGTTGAGTAAATATAAGAGAAATTTGTAAACACAAAAACGGGGGAACAGAAACACTGATGCTGTTTTTTCATGTAAGGCAAACAAAATGAAAAATTTGAATCAGAAAAATATTTTGCTTGGATTATGGAAATTGTTTTTCCAAGAGAAATTTGATATGCGAAGAAATTTTCTTAATGAGGGCCTATTGAAATTTTTATTACAAACATTTCTTTATTTGATGTGTAATAATCAAACTTCTGAATAATCAAACTATCAAACTAACGACGATAAAAACCACAAATCTAAAATAATCATTTTTAATGCCTCAGATATACATTTCGGTGGCTACGCTCCCTTCATCAGTGAGTCTTAATGTACTCCTGAGGCATTAAAAATGATTATTGTGGATTTGTGGTTTATTATCGTCATTAGTTTGATCGTTGTGTCCACAGTTACTTGGCTGATTTTTCTTCTTATTCTGAATAATCCTTTGTTTGGTGTCTCAACGGTCCTTTTCGCCTGTTCGCACGACTATTACTTCATAGAACGAATCTTTTACATCTAATACAAATATATATGTGAGACTTGAATCTACGATCCAATGAGCTCCAGAACTGGGTAAACTTTCTCGGACGATATCGGCCAGCCATCATCTCTAGCTAGTAAGCCAATTATTTAACTTTTTGAATTTATTTATTGAAAAAAATTTACGTGCTTAAGAAATTCACAATAATGCCGTGCCGTCGGACATCGGCTTCAGGCAATTTATTGGACGTTCTATCGGCAGGACTTCCGCAGCTTAACCATATTGAGATTTTTTCGCATAATTAACTTTAAAAAGTAAAATAAATTATTCATTTATTAACTAATATGATACAGTAAAGTTCATCTTGAAGGCTCAGCTGGGAAGCTTAGTCCCACTCAGCCGGCGACGAACCGTTGTGATGGAAGATTATACACGTTGTCATCTGTGCCAATTCCTGATTCTAATTGTAGGATCTTACGAGCTGTATATTCATGATCAAATAGTATTGCAAATCCGAGACTTTTATTTTTTTCTTTTATTTTAAACATGTAATGCACAATTGTTAGCCTGATTATTCCATCATACAAGTAAGTTGAATGTAAGGGGGGGGGGGGGGTATCAATCTTTGTTGAACTCAATATTATAAGTAAGGTATTGAACCTTAGACGTTGCTTCAAAATGTTTTCTGGCAATTATTTTACGGTTTTCTCTTTTTTCTTGGTCCGGTATCAAAGTGGGAATATGGATGAAAAGAAGGCATCAGGGAAAAATAATCAGTAATCCATTAGGAAAAAACGATTGAAATTTTATGGACATACCCAGTGGATGAACAATGAAATAATGACCAAAAGAATTCTTAATCTTGTCCTGTCACTGAAAATTAATAATAATTGGCTTCTTGAAACCGAAAAAGACCTCCAGGAAATATACATTATAGAAAAAAAGTTTACAAGATTGATCTAAATTTCGAGCATTAATAGACAAACGCTAAATCGTGGACAAACCCAAGCTAAGAGAGTAGAATGGCAGAGAAACCATAGAGGAGGAAGATATTTTGGCAAGGAAAAAAGCAAAAGCATCCGCTAAAAGGGTTCAATAGTGACCTTTTCTGGGCAAAACGAAGAAAAGATATATTGCGCCATTGGGGGTTGCAATTGGGAGTGCTTTGTCGATTCTAATTTCAGTCTTGCATACAAGTAAAAGACACAAATCAATATGCGTTTCTGATTGGACTTTTGCTATATAATTCATTCTTCTTTTAGTACATGTAATGCCATGTATTATAGTCTTGTGTTTGATCTTCAGCCAAGTTAACCTCCTTGGATTCTACGCCTTGTATGGGCGAATTCAGAATAGAGCGTCTGGAAAGCCATTAAAAAGTTTTGTATTAATATCTGTTATCTTTCAAATAGATTTCAGAAGACATAAGACTTTCAAAACAAAAAGAATTCGTAAATTGGTGAATAAACTTACATCACTCATAGACGCCAGGATTATAGCGAAAATATCTAATCAATTCAAATACTAACCAGTTTTACAAAGCCAAGTACTTTTGAGTGGCTTATTTTTCTTTCGAGTTTATCATATTGTTGTACAATTTAGCTGAAGAAGTAAATTGATTAATAGCACTCACTTATTTATTTAAAATCTAGGAATCGTTCAAAGAATTAGAAAGTTAAAATGAAAAGAGGAAATGATATCCCACTTGTCATCGTATAACATCATTGGTCTAATTTTGAAAGAAACAAATTCTGGGAAATGGTAAATTTGAAACTTTTTAAAAGATTCGATATATACAGGATTGGTCAAGTGAATTATCCGATTACTCACAAGTAAGCATTCATAGAATAATCTGCAGGAAATCTCCGAGTTTAGAAGTTCACCGCGAGATAAGTCAGTTCACTCTTGTTGCTGTTGAATCAATGACGAGGAACGTGCTGGTGAATGTTGGGAGGAATTCGATTATCGTCTCGACGTTGCGCGTAAACTTGGGTAGTCACATAAAGAGAGCACTAAACTTGGACGGTTTATATTTTGGTTAATATATCACTTATCATCTGAAATCAGTTCAATCATTTTGAATAAACCTGATATGCGAAGTCCAAAAAATGTGAACGCGGGAAACTTCTCATAATTAAGTTTTATGGAGATTTTGGCTGATTTGAACTACTGTAATGTCCTTATGAACTTAACCGATCAGTGGTCGGAGGTCATGCCTCCTGGACTCTTTATGTAGATAAATTTCTGAAATCTTTCAAATCCTGCAATTTAACAAGAGCTTGTAGTGATTTTAACGCTAAATCGAACGCTAATAATGTTAGTGCTTGTTCTTAAATTTCATTGCTTATGCGGTTAAATCATACGCAAGCACTGATCATGTCTGCGTGTGTGTTAGAAAGGAGGGGGGAGGTAAGAGCAAAGGCAAATGATAGTTGATCTTTTTGCCATAAAAATCACACCCTTCGTCATCGCGGTTGGTGGATCCAACACCGAGAGAAGCAAGTTGTCCATTTACGAGCTCCTGCGGCTCTTACACCCACTCCCTCTTCTAACACTTCCCCCGCACATCCCTTGTTCCGTCGCCCTTGTCCAATTAGAGGGAGAGTGCAAAAGACAGAAGATTGGAAAGGAGAGGTTAGGAGATCTGGAAGTGGTGGGTGTTGTTACGGAGGCGTCAAAACCACGAACAAACATAACCAGTCAATTAGCAAACGATTCCCTCGAAGCAAGTTGGCAGAAGCGAAAACTCTCAACAGAGCCGAAGATGTTGACGACTCGGATCTTGCTCCTCTTTTCGTTTTATGGAGTGTCAAAAGTTTAAGAACTAAGTTTTGTGGTTATAGTTTCTGAATTCATTAACTCCTAGTGATTTTGGTTTCGTTAGGGAAATCGTATAGGTCTTTATTGGCAATAATTTTCGAAAACGCCTTATTGGTTCATATTTTATACGAGTTACAGTGTATACCCCAATCTTTAAAGAAAACGAAAGCCTTAAATAAGTTCTTAAGTTATTGTTTTAATAATCTTTGGAAACACTCTCCATTTATGTTCATATTAATTTGAAAAGAGTCGCCATCAAATTTTATTAAGTAGAGACTTATATAGTTTTGCAATTCTTATGGAAGTTCGTGTAATGCTACTTTGCGGAACTTCTTTGTTCAAATCTTCTCGTAGATAAGTAAAAGAAACTTTAAAATTTTTTTCATTCAATATAATTACAAAATACACTGCCATGGAACCCTATTTTGGATGAGCTACTTAACTATTTGAACTTTCCTGCAAAAATACCAAATGTCCACAAAATATCCCTGTCGTATAGCATATCCAAATGGCAGATGATTCAACGTACATTTGAAGCAGTGTTGCGCAAGTGAGTTCCTGAATGGCCAGTACCTTGCAACCATTGAACGCTACAGGAACTGCTATAGGAACAAGCAGTTGAAGTTAGCACCGTACAGACGTGATCTGGTTCTCTCAGAGTTCCATCTGTTCAATCCCATGAAGGATGGACTTGGAGGGTAGCAGCTCTTCAAGACGGATACTATCATCTGGAATGTCAAGAACTGGCTCATGGTGGTTTTTGCTCAGGGACATGCAGAGATTTGTTGAATGCTGGTGAAGGTGCATGGAGGGCTTCTTTTAAACCTTAATAGCAAGCAAACCAAGATACGAACAATACCATACTTTGATTTCATTTTATTCGTTAAAGTCGTATACGATATAAAAAATTAAGAGACATAAGTTTCGGAGCGCCTCTCGCAATTTTTAAAAATACATATATAGTATCTTAGCTTGCTTATTTATTATTTGCTGCATGCAAACTAACGTAAGATGAGTGAGATGGATGTAAAATTAATTAAATCATTTACTTTGCATGCTTGTCTTATTAAAATTGTATTTTTTCCCTAAGGGAACAACAGCAAATTGATATAGATTGTCATCATAATTAAATTTGTGGCCATCAAACTTATTTCAGTTAAAACAATTATTGCCTAAATTATCCCTACAAATATTTGCACTTGTGCACCAAAGATTAGCGTTGAATTCCGTAATGGCCACCTCTGAAAACATTTGCACACGCTTATAATACTGATATCAAATTACGGACTGTTTGTTATTTAAAGTTGAATTGGTTTTACCATTGCTAGGTGCATAGTAAGTACTTATTGTCATCTACTAGAATAGACAATCACAATTAAGGAGAAAACCTTCCTAGCTAATGTAAGTTCATGGCATATACTATGTTATCAAAAGTATTCGGACACCACAAAGTTTTCATAAAATACGGCTTTATTATGACAATTAGTAATCTTCTTTTCATGTTTTGTAGATATTAGCGTATCAACCGCTGCTATTCCAAAACGGTTCAACTCTGGGTGGGGATCAAACTGCTTTTGCGTCCATTGTCCCCTAGTCACACAGTTAAAATTACTTTAAATGTTTATTGCTACTTTTATTAGTTGTAGAAAATGGTTTTGTACATAGTATGTGTTGTATTACCATTGGAACCATTAGATAGATTTTACTTTAGCTGTGATGGAAACGGCGGAGAAAGAAGAGAATTTGTGCAATTATTACTACTAGTGCTCTTCAGCTTGAGCAATCTTCCTGAACTTCTTTTCTGCTGTGGTTGCCTCCTATTATTATCATCTCTTCACGATATTACTTACAGTAGATTTTAGTATGATTACTTTAACTATGGTGATCCATATGAAAAAGTTACACAAATGATTCGATATGATCTGCGTAAAGGATACTGATAACAAGACAAAACTTTTTAACTACATTCCTTGTGTACTATCACATATTTATAATCAATTTTCACCCTGGCATCCGTGAACCCAGTAAAAATTTAAACTCATGACACTTGGAAATGGGCATGCTTTTCGGCTATCGCATTAGCATTTCGGAAACAGTAAACTTTATGAAACATCCTCGTCCTGTAATAGATATATGTATCGAGACTGGAAAAATGGAACAGGTGTAACGATATGATCTACCAATTTTAGAGCCTCGTTTTACAAATGATGAATCTGCCCTTAAGGTTAAACAACTAACCGTCGAAATGAACCACGAGTTCAATAGAAAAATCTCCAAAACAGCAATCCAGTTAATTTTGTTGAGCAGTTGATTCAAAGTGGACGTTTGATGCCAGCCATCCAAAAAAAGGCCTTGAGTTTGCTCGGCATACAGGGATTGAACCGACTGGTCACGGATCCTTCTCCGATCAGACAAGAATTATGTTTTACGGAGTGGGCGACCGGTAGCGTATTCGGCGGCAAATCTCCTAGGTGAACCAAATTTTTCTACCATTTCTATGCGGTATATGGCTAGATTTGAAAAAATTGGAATATTTTCATGGCATGATTTGATAGCTTAATACCTAGGATTGTCGCACCTGTTCGAGTTGTCCGATGATACCTATAAAAGGCAACATGGATGAGAATTGTTTTCTCTTTTGATGCCGATCAGGGAGATCCACATCAGGACTTCAAACCCACTTTCTATCCAATCTCAAGCATATTGCCTTCATTTTTACGCTTCTGATTCTTATTTTTAACATTGTGTTCATACGAGCGTTGAATTGAAGGGCGCGGTGTTGCCACAGCCAACACCTCCTAGAAAGAAAGCCTCACAACTGAAAAGTCATACATTGTTACATCATCATAAGTCGACCAAATTTAAAGCTTATCATTGGTAGAAATACGGTTAACAATGGTCGAAATATGATGATGTAACAATGCATGACGTTTCAGTTGTTTGGCTTTCTTTCTAGGAGGTGTTGCCACAGCTATCAACAAACCTTTAACAATTCATTTTAACAATCGTATTATATAACAAAGATGTTTTCAAAACAACCTATGCTAACAAAACAAATTTCTGTGATGACGATGTAGAGACGCGTCTAGTTAAATAAGCTGTTTATTTAATTTTTTACCATTGCGAATTTGTGCCTGTACTTTTCATAGGAACTAACAGTATTAGATTTAGCAAAGCTTGTCACTTCTCAAACGAATTCGCTCACGTGATGGCAACAAGTAGAAGGAGTCGAAGAGCATTTAAAAGTCACGTTCCTCTCTGGTGGACCCGTCTCTTCTCATTTGGCTCTTCTTTCGCTCGGTGCCACGAAGCAATAACTGCAGACCTCCTCCCATACGCTGACTCTTTCACTTATTTTTTCCCCCGTCGATGTTAGATAGAATAAATGGAGGACCATGAAAAGCTGTTTGGCAAAGGAAGGAAGGAAGGAAGGCTGGTCAAGTAGGCAGAAACGCTCGTGGACCCTTCCTAAATCAAGACCGGCTGGAATTTAATTTTGTTTTCACGTAAATGTCTCACTCGGGGAGAGGGGGCTCAAGGAGGAGAGAGTTCGGGGTAGGAAAAGAGTTCAACTCGGTTCTCTCGCATGCAACGACGGCTAAAGATAAGGAAGACACAGCATCCTAACGGGTTTTCTACTCCATCGCCCCCAACCAGCAGCCAGGGGAATTAAGCGATACATCTTCTCTGCCCTCCTCGCTTCTATGAATTTCAACAAGCACCATGAAGGCTGGTTTTTTTAATGAGGTTTTTTTCTTGGTGAATTTTTTTGTTTATTTTCTCTCGAAATTAAATCCAAGAAAGCGTTTGAAAGTCATGAGTATTAAAGAAACAAATATTATACATTTTCCATCGTCATAATGTAACATGTCTTCTGCCCTGTCCCTTGAGAAAGAGCACGAAGGCTTCATAGCCTTCGTGCGATATTTTTTCATAACATCAACGATGTTTAGTAAAATGAAAATTACAATATCTGCACTTAAAGTTGTTCAACTTAAATACCCTTCTTTATTCTCGCTTAAAAAACACATGGGCAACATCCAAGTAAACACTATTTGAAGGTAAGAGGAGGAAGAAGCAAATGACGTTATTAAAGTTTTAAGTCTATTTTAAAATGGGGTTGAGGTTGTTTGGGGATTGGAAAGGTTATTAAATATTCATTGGCGAAGATGTCCCAAGTGTCAAACTGTCGCACTTGCTAATAATTATTTCACTCGGTGACAGAGTGTTTCACATTTTTAATTTTATTAAACACTTGTTTTTTCTCCCTAGGTTGTTTAAAGTGAATGGTACCTTTCTTTCCACCTTTCTGTCTCCAAGTTGACTAAAGTGCCAGTGAATAAAATATATAAGAAATTGCATTTAAAAAAGAATTAGAAATAGAATGGACTTGAAATAAAGGATTTTATTATTTATTCAGAACTTTTTATTTAATTTTACTCACTAAACTTTTAAAAGCATTCTTCAAGTAAATTCAGAGCATAAATGTCGAGAAAGCGAAATACAAGTTTAAAATCTATTTATGGAGCGATTCTTAAATATTTGTCCATTAATGAATTGATAGTTTCTCTTTGGAAATATACTAAATAGCTCATGTTTATCTTTCGTTACTTGAAATTCTAAACTTAAATTACTTGATATACGTTGTAATTAGCCACTATAAATAATTTATATCTTGTACTAATGTTGCGCTTAAGCACTAAAATGGTTTCGCTATTGGCAATTAAAATTTCCAAAGTTCAGTAATACAAGTTGTATATTATTTGAGCATAATAAGTGCTAAAACATCTTTATAATAATTAGTATAGAGCAAGGCGAACTCCAGCTCTTTGGGTATTGGCATCGGCTCTTCAAAATTCAAAATTAAAGTAAACTTAACAACCGCCTTAACTGCCTAAATCATTTATTGTACTTTATGGCATATTGAAAAGCAACTTCATCAGTAGGGCTATCTTTATGAATGAAATTAATAATAATTTATAAAAATACTAACTTGGAAAAACAGGTAGACGCATACGCCATATTCGCGCATACTGCAAAAAAATTTCAATCCCTGTTTGGGGGTAGGTTTGGCTCCTTTGTCTTTCCCTGGTATATGCTAAAAATATGCTAGGATTGTAGAACTGTTAGGAATTTTGCTAGTTTGCAGGAGAGACCAACAACGAAAATATCAAATATAGCTATAATTATCTGAAATAAGCACCAGAAAGCTTATCTTGAAATAACTGGACACAACGATGATAAAAGTTTTCATAAAATCAGGGTGAGATTCATGCAGACCGAGTAACAGATGGGATCGACTGCCGCGCATGCTTAGAAGTACAGAGTGCGTAAGGCATTTGAGGACACACCTTTGTTTGGCTACTGCTGCACTATAGTAAATTGTATGTCCTTTCCGTTTCCGGGAAGCAAAATGGCAGACCATCAAGTAACACAAATCACGAAGAGACATGCAGTAATCGTGGCAATAAAGGCAGAGCACAGCGATTTAGAGATATCACGATTTCTAAAGGTCGCAAGATCATTCGTCCATTCGGAAGGAGTTGGAGACCGAAGATGGCAATGTTGCACCAGTAGTAAAGCGTGGAAAGCATGCCTCATGCTCTGACATCATCAAAATACCTGCATTTATTAGGCAAGTGCAGCAGGTCATCCATGACAATCCCAGAACATCCATGAGGTCACTTGCCAACAAGATGTGTCGGAAGGAACAATCAGAAATGATGTCCATGAAACATCGGATATCACTCGTATGTTATTCGAAGAGGTCAGTTTATGTCAGACAAAACACGGGAAAACCGCCTACTCAGATCGCAAAGGCTCTTAAACAAGCTGAAAAATCCGTGAAAAAGGCCTCCTAACTCCCCTGACCTGAATCCCTTGGACTCTACTACGTATGGAGCGTTATGGAGAGAGAGGTCAATGAACAGCCCCATAACACCAAAGATGAATTGAAAGCTGCCATTGTTCGAGTAACGACCAATATGAACCATGACCGTTTGACTCGCGCATGTCCACGGTTTCGATCTCGCATTGAAGCAGTTATAGAAGCTGAAGGCGGATTCATTGAATAGCCATATAACAAGAAGGTTTCTGGTGTATGCTCATAATATGTTTCGATAATCAAGTTATTATTTCGACTTATATCTCTGTTCTCTTTCTTGACGTGAATCTGCCCTCAAATATCTTACGCACCCTGTATATTCACAAAGATAATTGCTCACAATTTTTATGCAACGATTATGTTCGATGATAATAACAAACGCGTTAAATATTTTATTTAAGGCAATTTTCGATATATTATATTGCTATCGAATTACTGACATTCGCCTCAGTTAACTTTATTGCGCATTTTGCAACAAATTATGCAAAACCTAATTTTTCTTGAACTGATTAGTACCTCTCAACCCTATTGCTATCGCTTTATACGTACAATATGCTGCATAATGCTTGACATTATATTTTTCGTTTTTATACAGTTTTAAGGAATTGTTAGCAAATGGTTCATTTTGCAGATTCCTAGAGACACAAATGGAATATTGAAAACTTCTGACTTATTTGTAACTTCGAGAAAATTTAGATTTCATGTACCAAACATAAAAACATTGAAAATACAATGGAATCAAGCCAAAAACTGTGGACACAACTATAGAAAGAAAAATAACTCCAAAACCACTATTCCACATAATAAATTTTAATGACTCAGATGTACATTTCGGAAACGAAGTTTCCTT